>JADBJO010001626.1:42500-45000 GCA_016801955.1 Conus betulinus
CTTTGGCACTTGTCTTGTCAACCGATATGGGCGACCATCTGGTTTATATGTACAAGGGTTACTTTGGATTTTTCGAGTACAAATTCTTGTCTCACCACCTAGACCCCTAATATCCTAATTTTCCTTTTCCTCCATATCCCCCTTATTTTATATGCCATTATCTATGGATATCTCTGCCCATTGTTGATCATATTTAGTTCTTAGGACCCCTTCTGCCGGTCTTTTGACCACCTCAGCTCTCTCTCTCCTCTTCTCCCCTCGCGACATCTCTCTCACCTCTTCACCCCCCTGCTCATCCTCTCTCTGAGCTAATATCGCATTATGTACCATAAATGTCAGCAGCAAACTGTTGTTAATCGGAATGAACCCTGCATATTTTATCTTTTTATTTATTACTTCATTTATGCATGTACTATTTTCCATTATCATTGGACAATGAAGTTATTTTAATAATTCACGTTTTTACTCTAACTAACATTCTGCCTTATGCTTTTCTGTCAATTGATCTCCCGAATTACTCTCCTGTGGCCTTTCCACCTAGTCGGTCGTAGACTGTCTTTATTTTGTTACTCCTTCTCATGTACAATTTAATTTCGTAATCATGTTATATATTTCTGTATATGGCCATTATTATGATATATGCCCATGATCATATTTAGTTCTTAGGAGTTTCGGTCTATGCCCAGTAAAACTTCCTCGTTCTCTCTCTCTCTCTCTCTCTCTCTCTCTCTCTCTCTCTCTCTCTCACACACACACACACACACACACACACACACACACACACACACAACACACACACACACACACACACACACACACACACACACACGCACTCACACACACACACACACACACACTGACACCATGCACGCACACATACACACACACTCACACACAGGCACACACAGAGCGAGCACACAGAGACAGAGAGAGACAGAATGTGTATGTGCAGAAGGAAATGAACAACCCTCACTTTTCTCATCAATAACGCTTGTCTGGAGAAGGAAATCGCCACCAACAATCACGCTTATTCCATATGACACTTGCACCTACACCAGGCCCATGCACACCACAATCACACACTACGTTACTATATAATCTCTCTGGCAACAGTCCCTTCTTTACAGAGACGACTTACATCTCGCAATGCTATTTCAAGCGGGTGGACAAGATCTGCAGTGAG
This sequence comes from Conus betulinus, assembly GCA_016801955.1. Taxonomy (NCBI): domain Eukaryota; kingdom Metazoa; phylum Mollusca; class Gastropoda; order Neogastropoda; family Conidae; genus Conus; species Conus betulinus. Next base: position 43,684 of record JADBJO010001626.1, read on the forward strand.
AAGATTACAACCCACGTCTTAACCACGTGAAGGGAACATTCTCAGGATCTGCAGGTATGCAAATTTCATTTTCACCAGAACACCACACAAATGTAGGGAACATTCAAGGTGGCAATATTAAATTATTTTGGATGCAAAACTTATGTTACAAGTATGACCTTTTCGTAAATATTCGCGGAAAACAATAGGGAATGCTGCATCGTCTTTCAGTGCAGTTACTGTACACAACTGCTAGTTGTGGTATCTGTGCACTTACATACCCAAAGAAGACGATGCACATATTCATGTCACCTGCTCCGTGGTGCATTCCATGTCATGTGCCACTCACAATGAAACATATTCTTTTAGAGTGTTGGGACTTGCATGATGCGAGACACAAACATTTTACAGCAGATTCCATGAAAATCTTGATTCAGAGATGTTCCGCCTGATGCGATCTTTGAATTCTTGAAAGATTAACATTTTTCATCAGATCTGATATTTTATAGTGAAACGTCTTAAAAAAAAATTTCGGGTGGGGTTTAAGAACATGTATTTTAAAGAGTTGTGTGAGGGAATGATTTGTGAGTTGATTTTAAAGTGGTGACAGCCTTGATATGGCTGGGTTATAAGCAACATTACCTTACCTTACCCTGCAAGAATTTATGCCAAAGCGGATATGTACTCACGGATCGCATATGTTCACAAGCACGAATACATGTTAACATGTTCACACGCACAAACATACCTGCACAATGATAGAACGCATAGTGAAGACATAAACCAAAAATCGATCTCACACACACACACACACACACACACACACACACACACACACACACACACACACACACACACACACACACACACACACTTCAGTGATTCAACTTTGTACATTAAATATTCAGATGACTCAGCACTTGTGGATCTTTCCAACTCTGATTCTGTTTACTTCAAGGAGGTTCAAAGATTTGTTGACTGGTGCGATCATAACTACCTTGATCTGAATGTAACAAAAACGAAAGAAATGTTGATTGATCTTAGAAAGAATCCAAAAGCTGTACCACCTTTTTATCAAAGGTGCTGAAGTAGAACGTGTTGAATCATACAAATATTTAGGAACTTTTATAGATAATAAGCTGAATTTTAAATCCCATGTTGAGTGTGTCCACAAAAAATGTCAAACCAGGTTATACTGTCTTCGCAAGCTGCGATCATTTCATGTGAATACTGACATTCTTCGGACATTTTATTCATGCTTCTTGGAATCTGTTTTAACTTTCTCATTTATGTGTTGGTATGGTGCGTTGACTGTGAAGAGTAGAAATGTGCTTGAGA
>JADBJO010001626.1:60000-62500 GCA_016801955.1 Conus betulinus
TTTCATGGCACATTTTTTCTCCTCTCGTATGCATGAGGATAGGAACCAACCAGGGGAGGTTTGTGCAGTGAGCATTTTTTGTTCCACACTTATTTCTTTATCTATTCATATATTAATTTCTCTCTACTGAAAAAAAATTGCCCCCTCCCCATCCCTCCGTTTTAAATGTCCTCTTCACTCAAAAAATTGAGACGTTTATCTTGGGTGAAACTACGTTTGAATCTCTGATTCTAGAAGCTAGCTGCAATAGCAGACCTACCAAGGTCTGATGAATAATGTTTGGGAACACAAACTTCCTTAGGGGTCCTTGGTCGTTAGGGTGAAACATACATGCATGACACCTATTGGCGAGAAGCACCCGCGGGAGCAATACACGCCCTGTGTTTATGTCTGATCAAGATGAAATTGTCTCTAAGATTATGTCAGTCCTGTGAAAGATGTCAGACCCATGGGAGAAAACCTCACGCACCTTCATGTCACCTTGTTTTTCTTCTACCTGTTCTTGTTGTTGTTGTGGTTGTTGTTGTTGTTCTTCTTCTTCTTCTTCTTCTTCTTTTTCATACTTCTTTCATATAACATCCATCAATCCAGTCAGAAATGAATGTGGTGTGATCTCCAAGCTTCGCCTACACTTTCTCCTCCTCCTCCTCCTCCTCCTCCTCCACATCCCCCATCTTCTCCCTCTTCTTCTTCTTCTTGTTTTTTCGTTTGCTTCAGGTACATGTCCCCCCCCGATACTCTCCCCGATACTTTTTTTTTTCTTTTGATTCTCTTTGGGTTTTTTTCCTTTGCCTTCTTTCTTTCTGTTTGTGTTTTTATTTCTGTTTTTTATTTCTGTTTTTCCTTCTCCTTCTTCTTCTTCTCTTCTTCTTTCTTTCTTCTTCTTCTTCTTCTTCTTCTTCTGCTTCGTTCTTCTTCTTCTGGTTCTCCTGGTGTTCTTTTTTTTCTATGGTTTTCCCGGTTTTCTTCTTCTTTTTTCTTCTTCTCTTCTTCTTCTTTTTCTTCTTCTTCTTCTTTATTATTATTCTTTTATTATCATCATTACTATTATTATTGTTATTATCATTATTATCATTATTATTTCTTCTGGTATGCGGTACTCCATGTTCTGATTCTCCTTGTTTTTTTTTTACCCTCATTCTAGGTTTTCTGGTTCTTCCAGTTTTATTCCCCTGTCCATTGATTTCATGAACCGAGAAGATGTTTAATTGAAATCCAAATTCCTCTTATGAATAAATGTCATATGTGAGAAAATGGGTAATGTGCTAAATTATTGTTTATTGTGTGAAGGTGTGTGACTAAATTATTGTTTATTTGCTGTGAATGAATGTCTGTACTCCATGTTTGATTCTCTCAAATTTTTTTACCCTAATTTTACTTTGACTCTGACTTGACTTTTGACTTGACTTTTTGTTCTTTTTCTCTTCTTCTTCTCCTTCTGGTCTGGTCTCTCTCCTTCCTCCTCCTTCCTCCTCCTCCTCCTCTTGCTCCTCCTCCTCCTCCTCTTCCTCCTCCTGCTCCCCTTCTTCTTCTTCTTCTTCTTCTTCCACCACACGTCAGGACATCAGCTTAAAGACCATAACTATTGTCTTCTTCAGATTGATTTGCTATCCAAGAACTGAGTCGACAGTGCGTTCGGTCAGTGCTGGCCAACACTGCGTGCATGTGCATCACGCTTATGGCAGGTCTGTCGCACAGGCTTCGGTGTCTGTTCTCGTCGTCATGGCAAACATCTGGTGTACTGCTTCCCTATCCTTTGTTGCCCCCCCCCCCCCTTCCCCCCCCCCCCCCCCCCCCACACCACACACACACACACCCTGTATCTACATTCACAAATTCACTAGAAAATCTCTCTCTCTCTCTCTCTCTCTCTCTCTCTCTCTCTCTCTCTCTCTCTCTCTCTCTGTTTGTTGCCTATTTCATACATTTTTGTTAATGAATAATCACAGATGCGGGTAATATTAAAAACACTGAAAAGCGGAATTATAATGCTCTCTCTGGCCCCCCTCCCCCCCTCCCCTCTCTCTCTCCCTCTCTCTCTCTCTCTCTCTCTCTCCTGTCTGTCTGTTTCTCCGTCTGTCTATCTGTTTGTTTGTCTGTCTGACAGCCTGTCTGTCTGTCTGTCTGTCTGTCTGTCTCTCCTCTCTCTCCTCTCTCTCTCTCTCTCTCTCTCTCTCTCTCTCTCTCTCTCCTCTCTCTCTCTCTCTCTCTCTCTCTCTCTCCCTCTCTCTCTCTCTCTCTCTCTCTCTCTCTCTCTCTCTCTCTCTCTCTCTCTTTGCCTCTCTCTATTCCAAAGACATGCCAGCCATAACGAGATTCCACATCATCTGGAAAATTGGCCCTGTCAGTTTCCCACTACTGATAAAACACTGCCAGTCCCAGAAGGTGGCCCTCCATTCTGCCTGATGCCGGTCTCAAGAGCTGGACACTGACAGAAGATAGAATGAGCAAAATCACGGCCCTGGAGAATAGAGTCTTCAGGACGGCTTCACTGCAGCGA
>JADBJO010001626.1:77500-87500 GCA_016801955.1 Conus betulinus
GCTCATTTTATGGCTTACAACATTGCTCTCGTTAATGATTTTATGTACTCATTTTTTTTCCTGCGAAAATAATTCCACACGGTTGGTTTCTTTTTCTCTCTGATCTACATGTTGGGCATGAGATGAGCTGGAAAAATATAGGTACAACACGCTTATGTATTACTCTTGGAGAAAAAACAGTGTATATATAAACACCAAAGAAACCTTTCAAAACGGGACACATTGAGCCAAACTGTAATGCTGAACAACTAAATAGGGGGGGATAACAAGTGCAGGTTAATAATTTCTTCCATTATTATAGTAATGACTTGACCAAATTTGAAATTTTAAAAAAAATTGAAGATAGAGAGGAAATTAGAAAATATATATTTTAAATATGAAAACTTTTCGTCAGCTGCATGAGAAAAACCAACCGCGATCCCTCTCGAAGACAGATCTGTATTGCCTGCTTCTAGGCCTTTCGTTCGCTGGATCGAATCCACAAGAAAGACACTGCTGAGTGTGTATGTGCTCTTGGCGTCAAATAGAGACACACCACAGTCCGTAATTCTGTGGTGTTCTTACCCACAAGGGTTCACAAAAGAATCCAACAGCACCCCCAAAGCAGCCAGCGAAAGGTAGTAAATAAAACAAAACGAAAGTGTGGAGAGGGAAAAAGTTGCTGAAAAAACAAAAAACTTTATGCAAAACGTATGAAATGTAGGGGACAATCTTTGAGCCTATGCTTAAGGATCCAGTTAAGGAAGCAAGGGAGATCAAAAGATATGGAACAGTCTGAGTGGTCAGCTCTGCTGTTCAATAACCCAAGCATTGTCAGCGGCTAAGAATAGTGCAGAACAACCTTTATTTGGATCTCCTAAGAGATGCAATCGCCCACTGATTGACCAAACAATATATATATATATATATATATATATATATATATATATATATATATATATATATATATATATGTGTGTGTGTGTGTGTGTGTGTGTGTGTGTGTGTGTGTGTGTGTGTGTGTGTGTGTGTGTGTGTGTGTGTGCAGAGAGAGAGAGAGAGAGAGAGAGAGAGAGAGAGAGAGAGAGAGAGAGAGAGAGAGGAGAATCTATATGGTTCTGTCTATATACCTGTTTGTCTGTCTGTAATCGTCATCATCATCGTCATCGTCATCGTCATCATCAGCATCAGCATCAGCAGCAGCATCATCACCATCATCATCCTCATCGTCATACACAGCTGTGCTATAGCAGCTTCATGTACACATCCGGAGACTGAAATAACATACAGTGTAACACAGATAACTGCCTGGAGGTTATTGCTTCAGGTGATCATTTCTGTTGATCAGACATTGTTGGCCTCGTGTCTGCTCTCACGGAAACAAGTAGTAGAGTTACTTTTTCTCTCCATCGTTTTGCGTTGCAATATTGGCGACGTGTCCGCAAAACAGCGGGATTCACATCTTACTCTTACTACACTCTAAGACACCTCTAAAACGTACGCAAACGCTGACAGAACACGTTTCTCATCCGTCATTGTCATGGATGCATGCGACATCTCAAAAACAAATGTATCAAGTAGTGGTGCTGACGTCCATACATTTGATACATTGACAGTAAGATTCTCATCTAGTGTCTGTTATTACATGTGGCACCTCAGCATGCAGTTGTCATGTTTTCTGTCTGCTCTTACACGTGACTGCCTAAAAAAAAAAAAGGACACACGGATGCCCATGCCAAACGATTCTTATCCTTCGTTCACGTTATTGCGTATAGAGCGCCTCTAAACGGACCTTGACGCCCAAACGAAGGGATAAGCATTTTTTTCACGAACGTTATTGCGAATGTGTAACACCCTTAAACCAGGAAGAAATCCGGTCGGCCGTGCGAGCACAGACCCATTTTTTTTATTCACACGTCTCAAACGGATACGGAGATCTTCCTCATTTTCATCAGATAAAAGAAGCGCAAGAAGCTCGAATGATGTGTGAGACAATACGGACAACATGGATGTGTGAACAAACATGACCGGTCTGGGTGTTTGTGATGACAGATACAACATGTTGTTGTTTGCACGACAGCGATGTGGTTGGATTCTGGATCCTGAATGGCTTTTTTATAACCCTCTTTTTTTTAAACTACACTGAGGTTTGTTTTCTGTTTAGTTGTTGTTTTGTTGTACACTTTCTTTTACTACCAGTGCTGGGGTTATGATGGGAGTCATGACGAGATATAAAACTGCTGGTAATCCAAAATTTCCTCCCTCTTCTCTTCAGTTCTATTCTGTAGTTGTATTTTTTCACCTAAGCCACGTTTTTACTCCCACATAGAACAAATGACTGTCTCTTTGTCTTTTAGTGCTTTTGTTTGTCCTGTCTAAAAAAAAAAAAAATACCCAATACTTCAAAATATGCTGTGTCTCTCATTCATTTGTTTATTCCTTTGTTTGGCGGTTCGGAATTTTTTTTTTTTTTTCTTGTTTTTTGTTTTTCTGGTGTTAATCCCAAAACCAGGTTATAGTTCACTCCGGAAACAAAGACCTTAATAGACGCCATCGGATGTTGTGGAAATGGTAATTTCTTTTTCTTGTACTTACCCACACTTACAATAAATGTATGCTTCATCACATTGGACGGCTCCAGTGGTTGATTTTTGGCGTTTGTTGGCATCCTACATCCCTTCGATATGATCATCTGACAAGTTTATAATTTCTTTGCAGACTGAAGTAAAATGTTCCAACACACGCTTCACTATAAAACATAGTCTACAATCGGCTGGTTGGCTAGTGGCTTCGTTCATTTATTTATAGTATTTTCACCCACATTACTAATTTTAGAGTCAACGATTTGGATAGTATCGTATAGTTTAAAAAAAATCAAGGGTATCAATAGAAAAAGGAGAGACAGAGACAGACAGACAGACAGAGACAGAGACAGAAACAGAGACACAGAGACAGACAGACAGAGATGCGCCTATACATATTTGCATGTACACACACACAGACACACACACACACACACACACACACACACACACACAGACACACACACACACACACACACACACACACACAGAAAGAGAGAGAGGGAGGGAGGGAGACAGACAGACAGGCAGGCAGACAGACAGACAGACAGACAGACAGACAGATAGACGATAGATAGATAGATAGATAGATAGGTAAATGTATGTGTCTTAGATTTTATAGCGTATATAGATAGACAGACAGGCAGACAGACAGACAGACAGACAGACAGACAGACAGACAGATAGACAGATAGATAGATAGATAGATAGATAGATAGATAGGTAAATGTATGTGTCTTCTCTTTTATAGCGTATATAGCAAACATTGTCTGTTGACAAGATCATTGAGTTTATGATTCTCTTCTGTAGAAAAAAATATGACGCTCGTTATGAATCAGTCTCTCTCTGTGTCTCTGCCTCTGTCTCTGTCTCTGTCTGTCTGTCTGTCTGTCTGTGTGTCTGTCTCTCTCTCTCTCTCTCTCTCTCTCTCTCTCTCTCTCTCTCTCTCTCTCTCTCTCTCTCTCTCTCTCTCTCTCTCTCTCTCTCTCTGTCCAGGAGACCCTATGAAGAGCTACAAGGGTATCCAGGTGGCCTGTGATAAACGTGTCCCTGTATGAAAATACACCCCAATTTGATCCTATGATTATCAAAAAAGTTTAATTTGTTTCCATGCCATTGTTCAAGGAAATCTTCTTTGTTTCAGATTAAGCCACTCAACAATCCTCAACATTCGCAAATGACATTTTTTTTTTAGCTTTACAGTTTTAACCCATTTCTATCGTATACGTTTATTACCGGCAGAGAGTGTGATCACCCTGCACTTGTCTGTTACAGTAATATAAACAAAACTGAGCCAAAGCACGCGGTGTAATATGTTCCTGCCTGTTAAACCACCGCTCTTCTTCTTCTGTGTGTGTGTGTGTGTGTGTGTGTGTGTGTGTGTGTGTGTGTGTGTGTGTGTGTGTGTGTGTGTGTGTGTGTGTGTGCGTGCGTGCGTGTGTGCGTGCGTGTGCCTGCGTGCATGAGTGCGTGCGTGCGTGTGTGTGCGTGAGTGTGTGCATACGTGTGTGTGTGTGTGTGTGTGTGTGTGTGTGTGTGTGTGTGTGTGTGTGTGTGTGTGTGTGTGTGTGTGTGTGTGTGCGCGCGCGCGCGCGCGCGCGCGTCCTAAGCACACTTTGCAGAGAATAATGAGATATCAGTTTTGCAAACTTACACCACTCTGATAGCTTCCAATCATGAAAGAAAAACCATTACATTTCTACTACTACTACTGCTGCTGCTGCTGCTGCTGCTGCTGCTGCTGCTGCTGCTGCTGCTGCTGCTGCTGCTGCTACCACTATTACTACTACTATTGCTGCCGTTATTACTACGACTGCTGCGCCGCTGCTGCTACTATTATTACTTCTTCTACTATTACTAATTCTACAACTAATACCACTGCTGCTACTACTATTGTATCAACTACTATTACGACTACGACTACGACTACTACTTCTACTACTACTACTAATACTACTACTACTACTACTACTACTACTACTACTACTACTACTGTTAGTATAACGAATACTGCTGCTGCTGCCGCCGCCACCACCACCACCACTGCTGCATTGTTCTTTTTTTTTTTTTTTTTTTTTTTTTTAATGCTGATCGATGAGAATGAGGATGATTATGATGATGCTACGGATTTCCACTTCGGTCTGAGACTACATGAAAGGGCTGTACTCTACGCTTCCTTTCATAATATATCCCGGCGTCAACCAGGCCCGAAAGATACAGACACCTGCAGTGTTGGTCAGCAAATTTGAGCAACACTCTCAGAAACGCATCCATTAAGTGGATGAAACTCGACTGTGTGGTCCCAGTCTTCCCAACTGAGTCCGCAGCAAACTCAACTCTGGGTAGGAGCCGGTCGGGGCAGAAAAACCCACACGACTTCTGATGGGATTCGAACCCACGACCTCCCAGCCGGGAGTCCGCGACGCTAACCACTTCGCCCGGCGGCTGGTACCACTGCTGCATTGTTTCTGTTTTTGATTCATTTGATATTGATTCGACAGACAATACAGACAACCCCCATCCCACCCAACCCCTATTCTCTATCCCCCGTCCCCACCCCAGTCCCTAAAGCGCACACCATCACACAAAGTGACATTTTGCTGGTAAGGATGATGCCACGTTCTTGATTTATTTCATTATGACATTGTTTATGCATTTATTGTCGCTTGTCGTGTCGACACCCTTTTCTCCTTCCTACCAGCTAACTGCTCCAGTGTTGCCTTCACCTGCGCAGTTAGAGAGTATTGTTGATTTCTTGTCCTCGTCTTTGTCTTTGAGTAAGGAAAGCAACGCTCTAAGCGTATCAGGCCAGTGAAATAGTTATGGACTGATGCAAATTCAACTGGTGCATTTTTTTTATGAAAAATTAAAATCTATATTGAAAAGCTATATGTCATTCAGAATTAGTAGAGCAGCATTTTAGTGCCTACTGTTGTAACACATTCAATACTATCTTTTTCTTTTATTTCATGTCATGTCGTTTTTTGTTGTTTGTCAGTGAACATAAGAATTACTTCGGCCATCCACCATGCGTTCTTGTTAACATCTAAACATAGCCTTTTAATCTATACTTATCTTCAATATGGAAGAACGTTCTCTGGGATTCAGTCTACGCCACAAAATCACGAAGTTTCATTCATTCCTCATCTCCGCAGACCATATACCTCATATGCCAAACTGCAAGCTCACGACGTGACAGCTGTCGGATGTGCTATCCGATAAGGTACAGTTTCAGCAATATCAGCCTGATGAGAATCTTTCAGGGATCATGTACTCGTAGCTAACACCTCCTCTGTATGAGCGGTGCTTATAAAAACCAGCCAGTGGACACAACCGTTCGTTCGGCACGGATACACTTGGCCTTTCTTCAATAAACTTCGGAGACAAAGACTCAGTATTTCTGAATTCAGATCGTTGGTAAAGAATTTCTTTCAGTATGGCTCCATTTCTTTCCATGCCACTCTGCCTGTGGCTGGGTCTCTTAGTGACAGCTACAGCTGGACTCGACATGCCATCCTCCTCAGCGTCTCTGTCGGCTGCAACAAAGAACTCGGAAAAAACGGAGAGGACTGCAGAAAAGTCGAGTGTCCCGCAGCAGCACTTTCAGCCTGCTCAGACTCCGTAAATATAATATCTGTCTGTCTGTCTGTCTGTCTGTCTGTCTGTCTGTCTGTCTCTCTCTCTCTCTCTCTCTCTCTCTCTCTCTCTCTCTCTCTCTCTCTCTCTCTCTCTCTCTCTCTCTCTCTCTCTCTCTCTCTCTCTCTCTCTCTCTCTCTCTTTCAGTATTAAAAAAATGCAGACATACCTTTTTTCATGTCTTTGGATTTGCACAGTCCATACTCACAGATGTTTCTTTTTTAAATGCAACAATGTTTGTATTCCTGACTATGATATTATTGGGGCAGACCCCGTGCTTACCAGGTATACAGGCATACTGGTTTGCATTCATAAAACTTTAAACGCGTCGTCTTCATCACTTTGAAGATTTTCAAATTCAGTCAGTTTTGCTGGAAATCAGGCTTAAAAGAGACCAGCCTATTGGAATCGGTGCTATTTACAGAAACCCTTTTGAAAATGCTGAATTGATGGACAAGTTCACTCCCTTGATGAATGCAGCATTTCTTAATACTACTGAAATAGTACTGCTGGGTGACTTTTATAATGACTTCTTGAAACTCATCAGCCATTGACAGACATTTTTTCCTCACAACTTATCACAGATTTTTGACACCCCTACCGTCTTACCTCTACCAGCAGAACATCAACTGACCATATTTATGTTACTGACTCACAAAATGTTCCTGAATGAATACAGTGACATTTTTCCAGTATGTGTCGCGTAGGCAAAAAAAAATGGAATCAAAATCCCCAAAACAGGTCACAAACATGTTCCCTTCAGATATTTTGCTATATTTTAGGAAGATATAGTTTTCTTGCAAGTATCTTCCACTCACGATTTTCCAGTGTCTACAAATAAGTTCAAAAGAAACGCTAGAGGACTGGCTGTAAACGTACAATCCTATTTATGATAGACATGCTCCTTACAAACCAGAGTAAAATACTCTACTGGCCCTAAATGAATGACTGATGAAATAAATTTGCCGTATTCCTTCGTGAAGATCTTTTTGAGACGGAGAGAAGATATACGAATTTAAAGAAACAGGGAAATAATTTACTCAAACGAGCTACACAGAAGAAATATTACCAGGATCTTGTTTCTTCCAAACAAAACTCGAAGTCAACATGGAAAGATAAAGATGAACTTACGATGAAACATTCCAGTCTAAAGCATGTTATATGAGCGGCGGTCTCGCCAAATGAGCGCAATAAACATTCCATATGTGGTGCAGAACGTACCATAACACAAAAGCATCCTCAACTAAATAATCTTGACAATGTTCTGCGATTACAATAATATTTAATTACCAACTGTCCATACCGTTAATATCTGTAACTGATGTTTACATTGCTTATGTCATTTAGGAAGATGAGAAGTCGTGGATTTGATGGAACTGATGGTAAAGTTCTTAGAATTTTAACTCCAGTCGCATCTGAAACACTAGCATACATCCACAACTTTTGCGCCTTGAAAATATCATATTCAATATACTTCAAAGTTGTCAAAGTCATTTCTTCAATTCAATTCCGAACCAGCCAATTACAGACCGATATCTCTCTTGTCAGTATTATCCCACCACATAAAAAGTCACATTGACAAACACAGTTACGATCATCTCGTGAATGATAGTCTTGTTTTAAGAAAAACAGTTCAGATCATACTGCTCCAACAAAGTTAGTCGATCACTGACATATAAATGTTAATGAAAATAAGTTATGCGGAGCGTTATTTGTTGACTGTGCGAAGGTTTTGATATCGTGGACCTAAAGTCATTATGCGAGAAACTGTTATGTATGGTAAAACAGCAAATCCACTCCAAATGATTTCATCCTTCCTAGGAAGTCATCAACAATGTATCTGACTTATTTCCTCAACATACAACGTTTTACCGGTCAGATATGGAGTACCTCAGATTCAGTTTTAGGTCATCTCCTTTTCCGTCTACGTAAACGATCTCTATCTCTTCATATTAAAGAATCTTGTGGTGAACTTTCTATGACGATACCACGATTCATACAAGCAGCCCTAACTTAATTCTATGTATACATCTTCACAATAGTCTGCTGAGTGAATGATGCAGTGTGGAGCGTTGGTCACTTAACCCCAGAAAGGATAATTCATGCTCGAAACACTCGTCAAAGAAAGCAAACTATAAAACAGTTCCCTTCAGTCTTTATCAAAGATGTAAGAAATGACGAAGCTGAGAATCACTATCTAGGCACAATAATAGACAACAAACCTTATACATTATGCAAAACAATATCCAGACAAATGCATCAGTAATGGTGGATTAAGCTTTTTTCAACTGTCAAGTCTGCACATTGTTCCTGCATGCATACATAACTTTCATCAATCAATTACTGTTTGACTCTATTTGACTCGGCCAGCGCAAATTCAATGCAACCTTTGATCAGTAGCTCTGGGCTTGCCCTTAACACAGTACTCCTGAAATCCTAAAGCCCTACAGAATCGAGTTATATTCATGCTTGAGCTTTATCATTAAAGAATATTTTGCTGTCGGTAAAGGAATGTTCATATACAAAGGATTGTATCTGGACTAGCCCCGCAAACTATTCAGTCCAAATTTCATTTGAATTCGAGAAATTATACGTAACTCCTGGTTCCCATATCTAGAACTGATCTATTTAAAACAAGTCCCTGTGATTCTGGTCCTCGTCTCTGGTACTCACTTCCGCCTGACCCTAAATGCTATCGAAGCTGAGATTTTTACAGAAGAAAACTGTTTACATCTTTTGCACATTCTCACGATCTAAGCAGTATATTCATATTACTAATGCTAGCTATGTGTATGTTATCTTTTATTTGCTAAACCGACCAAAACAAAAAACAGGAGAGAGAAACACTAATATTAGAGAAAGAATAGCATATTGTATGCTAAGATAACAGAAAAAAAAAAAGAATTTGACGAAATGAAATTTGCGAAAGTTGAAACAGTCAGTGAATGATCCAAAGCTGTTGGGGGCGACCATTAGATTAGTTAACAGAAAACATGTACTTTATGATAAAATGATATCATCACACTATAATCACTTCTATAGCGTATTCACTTCACTGGATAACATACATGGTGATGTAGAAGTGGGGAAAAAATGAAAACGAAGAAATGTTAGATGAACCCTTATTTTATAAAAAAACAGACATCAGAACTAGTATAAGAAACCTAAGCCGTGGGGAAAGTCCAGGGCCGGACAACATAGTGAGAGATTAATGAACGTAAATGACTGTTAGATTTTTGTTTTGGTTTGGTCAGCTAATCGTTTGGTTGCGGAAAGTTTCCAACAGATTGGACAAAATCCATTACGGTACCGGTTAACAAAAGGGGGACTATGATAACCCGATTAATCTGGTGTAGCTTTAACAAGTGTAAATCAATATAGTTTACATTTCTTTTTTGATTAGACGAACAAAATGGACAGAAAAGAGGACAACTGGTAGAATAACAGGCAGGATTCACTGTAGACCCTACTGTCACTTTACGTAGCTTAGTTGAAAAAAACAATTTCATAGAAGAATACTGAATTACATATCCCTTTTGTAGATTTCAAACACGTGTTTGATATAGTAAATAGAAATTTATCACGGCATGGCTTGAGAAAAACTTGTGTCAGTGGCAAACTGTATATGGCTTTCCGTTGTACATGTAATTCAGTCCTTGCAAGTGTACGTGAAGAAATGTATCGATTGTTACTTATCTAGTTGCCTCCGCTGTGTAAAACAAGGCTGCTTTTTGAGCCATTCAATGTTTGCTTTTTATAGATGAATTGGCCACTGAAATGTTACGAAAGGGTAAATATAGCAT
>JADBJO010001626.1:92500-95000 GCA_016801955.1 Conus betulinus
ACCTTTCAGTAAAGCCACTTACTGAAGACTTCTCACGGACTTTCAGATAGCATTTTGCAAACTTTTCACGGCCTCTTCATCAAAGACAAACACATAGGATTGCCCAAAGCCAACTGATTTAAGTGGTACACTGCAGACATCGCAAAACCTTTGACTAAAACTAAACACTGTTGTCTTGCATATGTATTTAAGGTGCTATCCCTCCCCTCTTTTTTTTCGATCCCACCTCTCCCAGTCCGTACCGCCCCCCTCCCCACACTCTCTCTCTCTCTCTCTCTCTCTCTCTCTCTCTCTCTCTCTCTCACACACACACACACACACACACACACACACACACACACACACACACACACACACACACACACACACACACACGCGCGCGCGCGCGCTGAAGAAGAAGGAAAAGAAAGCTAGATCAATGTTGTTTAAATCTTCTATGTGTTCTCGTCAGGGTCAACATTCATCCGTTGGGGAAGAAAAACATGCACTGACAATAGCCTGTTGGTGTACTCGGGTAAGTAACAGAGATTTATTGGTGTAAAAGCAAGTCACTGTTTGATTTCATTTCTTACCTTTGATCTCATTTTTTTATTTTTTATTTATTTATATTTATTTATTTATTTATTTATTCATTTATTCACATAGTTATGTATTTGTTATTCATCAATCTGCCTGTCTATCTATCTATCTATCTATCTATCTATCTATCTATCTATCTATCTATCTGTTTACATATCTATTTACTTATTAAGTTTTGGGGGTGAGTACGCTGTTGGATGCAAGATGGGGGTGGATGTGTGATTCTGTGATACAAGGGAAATTTAGTTTAATGTCTAGTGACATCTCTCCACACGTACGTGATTAAAATCAGTAAAGTAAGAGCTTTTACCAATTTAATTGCTGTCGCTTAATGTAATGTAAACAGAGCGCTTTACCTCGCAAGAGCCCAAAGCGCATATTACAGAAAAACATGATAAAATATAATTCTTATTCAAAGCCAACGCGCGCTTATTCACACACACACACACACACACACACACACACACACACACACACACACACACACACACACACACACACATGTACGCGCACGCGCGCGCTCGCACACACACACACACACACACACACACACACACACACACACACACACGCACACGCACGCACACACACACACACACACACACACACCGTCACACACACAACACACACACCATAAAAAAACTCAGACGCAGACACACACACGAGCGCGTTTGAACACCAGCAAAGACGCACACAGTGGTAGTGGATATCGTTAATCAGTCCGAGGGAAAATAAGTGTCTTTAGTGAGGTTTTAAAAAGTCTCTAAATGGACAAGAAAATCAGGAAGAGGGTCGAGTAACACACAGAGGGGTGGAGAAAGAGACTGCAGTGAAACCGACAGGGCGACTGGAGATTACAACACTCAGATACTCTGCCGCTCTTTGATCATAAACTCGCCACTGAATAAACGTAATGCTCGGCAACTGGCCGATGAAAGCAATACATGTGAGATCAGATTCAGCTTTCCAGCCATTTTGTTTGAACGCCTTCTGCATTTTTGGCAAGCGTACCTTTCACGACAAACAAATAAAAATGGGCAACATTTAAATGAGATGAGAAAAAAAAGGTGAAAAGGAAAACTTAACTCTTTGTCAATTTCCATCCGGGAACATTAAGTTCCTTCCGGATCTGGATGCTTCGTTTACATCCCCCCCTTCCTCCCCCCCCCCCCCCCCCCCCCCCCCCCCCCCCCCACCCCTTCCACCCTTATTAAGCTACAACAGAGGGGAAACCCGCCATTGGATTTTGAAACAGTATCAGCCCTATCCGAAACGACATTGTTCGTGTAGCCTTCATAAAAGGCGTGTATCTGACTTTTTACTCCATCCTCAGCAGGAACCAAAAAAAAACCGAAAAAAAATATGTGTGTGTGTGTGTGTGTGTGTGTGTGTGTGTGTGTGTGTGTGTGTGTGTGTGTGTGTGTGTGTGTGTGGGGGTGCGTGCGTGCGTGTGTGTGTGTGTGTGTGCATTTGTGTGTGTGTGTGTGTGTGTGTGTGTGTGTGTGTGTGTGTGTGCACGTGTGTGTGTGTGTGTGTGTGTGCGTGTGTACCTGCATGTATTTGTATATGAGTGCGTGTGAATGTGTGTGTGTGTGTGTGTGTGTGTGTGTGTGTGTGTGTGTGTGTGTGTGTGTGTGTGTGTCTGTTTGTCTATTTATCTGTCTGTCTGTAGTTCCATCTGTCTGTCTATCTGTCTGTCTGTCTGTGCGGGTGGGTAAATGTGTGTGTGAGTGTGCATGTGCGCGCACGCGCGCGCGCGCGCGCGTGTGTATGTGTGTATGTGTGTGTGTGCGTGTACGCGCGCGCGCGTGTGTATGTGTGTATGGTTGTGTGTATGTATGTATGTATGTATGTATGTATGTATGTATTCATTTCTGTGTGTATTTATGTATATATGTGTCTACGTACGTATGTATGCAAT
>JADBJO010001626.1:105000-115000 GCA_016801955.1 Conus betulinus
CACACACACACACACACACACACATACACACACACACGGGCGCACACACACGCGCACACACACACACACACACACACACACACACACACACACACACACACACACAGATATAGATAGATAGGTAGATAGGTAGTTTACATAGACATTCATACAGACAGATGTAGATATGAATATGGATATAGATATAGAGATAGATACACACACACACACACACACACACACACACACACACACACACACACACACACACACACACGCCCGCGCGCGCGCACACACACACGCGCGCGCGCGCGCGCACGCATTTGTATGTGTGGAGAGAGAGAGAGAGAGAGAGAGAGAGAGAGAGAGAGAGAGAGAGAGACGGAGAGAGAAAACTGTATTCCACACATTTTCCATTTTCGTGCGCTGAAACACACACACACACACACACACACACACACACACAGCATATCCTTGCGTGTGTATCAACGACAAGGAGATCCTGGTACACTAGTTCATGAGCGGCTGTCAGAGTTCGGTGCAAGTCACGGTGTAGAGTTCGTGTTGCACGTGCAATGTGGCTCAATCGTCCAACCTGCTGTATGAGCAACCAATCTGCGCAGATTCCCGAGTGTGAACGCACTGTGGTCGGAACTGCTTGGAGGAAGAACAAAACCGCCGCCTTATCGACACCGCTAATGAATAAGTGTATCGTCAGTGGTCATCTTAGAAGTTTCTAATTGCGGCAATATTGATGTTGGTTATTATCTACATTTGCCCACGCGTGCTTTTTCTGCCTTTAGCGCGAGAAGTAACTTTCTGAAACTTGAATATACTCATGGGCAGTTCTACTCACGCCTGTGTTGGAAGTGATTGACAGCTGCCCCATTCAATGGCCGACAGTAATCTTATTCTGTGATCGAGGTTATCAATTTCTCCGCATGGATTGACACGAGTGGAACCAGTGGGTAGGTTATTATTCGTGTGTGCGCAAGCGTACGTGCGTGCGTGTGTGTGCGTGTGTACGTGTGTGTGTGTGTGTGTGTGTGTGTGTGTGTGTGTGTGTGTGTGTGTGTGTGCTTCTGTTAAATGCTCTATGTTGTAAATACTTTGTAGACAACTAATTATATTTTTCATAATGTTATCAGAATATATTCATCAAGTGCGCACACCTATGCGCGCGCGCGCGCCGTGCGTGCGCACACACACGCACACACACACACACCACGCACGCACACACACACACACACACACACACGCACCACACACACACACACATGAACTTGCGCGCGCCCGTGCCCGCGCACACACGCATACACACACACTCACGGAGGCGAGGGGGGGGGGGGGGGGTAAGGTTTTGATCTGTTGATCGATCGCCATTTCATTGTTTCCTTTTCAGATGGTGAATTTGTGTCCGTATGTGTTCGATGGAGAGAAATGAAACCATTTCGGGAAAAAAAAAAAAAAAAAAAAAAAAAGCGTCTTGTTGCGCGAATGGATGAGTGGAAGGATGTCACGGGCCTGAGTTGCCTCCTGCAACCCGGGTCAGCTAGTCCATAGTAATAATGGATGAAAAGTGACCATGGTAGCCTGCTGACAGCTCCGCACTTTTTTGTTTTTTTTTTTTTTTTTTTTTTTTTTTTTTTTTTGTTTTTTATAGGCTGGTGAGCAGGCAAAATAGGGGTGGGATTGTCACTTTTGTGGGATGAACGTGAGTAATCTTGTGCTAAAGAAGTAGAAAGCAGAATAGTTTGGATTTTTTTTAGGTAGATCCTCCGTTTCACAGTCTCATAATAATCAGCCTGTTGATTGTGGAGACTTGACGGAAGAAGTACGCGCGCACATGTGCACTTTTGTACAGCGATTCCTCGGAATTTACTTTGTCAACTTCAGTACTAGATTAGTGATCGATTCTTGACTTGGTTAAAGGAAAACTAGTCATCAATCAATTCAAGAAGAGTCAATATTTATAGATACCAAGTAGGTTAATAAGAAATCAATCGACCGGTCAGTTAGTCAAGAAGTTTTAATAATTATCACTCACTTGAATACTCTTCATTCACCCTTTAATGTAATATCAACATGCCGTAGTTTTCACTTGCAGCGACTTCAAACTATTCATATTGTCCTTACCGGCGAAAAAGTAAAACGATAACACTCATTTCTGAGCAGCCACTTGTAATGAACAGACAGAAAGGTTCGCAAACTATGAGATCCTTTTTGGCAACATTTCAGCCCCTTCCCCTTTGTTAAGCTTATGCTTTCCAAAGGTAGGAAAATGAAATCATTTCTTATTGATTATGTCCACAACCATGTTCGCTTGCTCAATGTGTCCTTGTCCATCTTTACATTTTCATAATGTCCTCAATCATCTCAGGATATCCACACCCATCATTCCTTCCTCATAATGTCCACACTCTCTCTCTCTCTCTCTCTCTCTCTCTCTCTCTCTCTCTCTCTCTCTCTCTCTCTCTTAATGTCCACGCATAATTTCTTTTCTCATGATGTCACATGGTGTCTGCTTCCATCTGTCCTTTCTCGCAATGTCCATATCCATCTCTGCTTGTTATGATGTCTGTGCCGATCCTTTGTATGTTACTTTCTCCGTAAGAGGCACATTCAGGTGTAACATTTTCTTTCCCCTCCCATGGTGTCATCATCTATCTTTCCATACTCATGATGACCATACCCGTCTTTTCTTCTGTCATGGTCTCATAATCCATTTTCCTTGTTTGGGTTTCCTTATCGATCTTTCGTTTCTCCCATAGCCTCATCTATCTTTCCTTTTTATTAAATGTCCTTTTTCATTTTTTTTTATATTGCTGTTCGTTTATTGCCTTCCTCATGATGTTGTCATTTATCTTCACCGCAGTTGGCGACGTCAGGGCGGTTCACTGTGTATACTGTTTGGATAGGTGCACTGGCCAGTTCAGGCCTGTCTCCTTTTTCTTATAGTTCTTAATTAAGATAGGTACATTGACCATACTGTGGTTATTTACTGCAACTGTTTGGATAGATATTTTCATAATTAAGATAGGTACATTGGCCATACTTTGGCGATACTATGGTTACTTACTGCAATTGTTTGGATAGATATTTTCATAGTGAAGGTAGGTACATTGGCCATACTATGGTCACTTACTGCAACTGTTTGGATAGATATATTCAGGCGTGATGTCCACATGTGCCATGTGTGACAGATAAGAATAGCCGTTTCAGATTGCATGGTGCGGGGGAAGGTGAAGCACGGGAAAGCAGGAGAACAGCGCTTTAAAATGGGCGGTGGAAGTGATCTCGGTCGGAACTTCGGACCGCGAACGCGATTCGTCACCGTTGGGTCAACCAGGCACCATGTTATTTTCAGTGTAGGATATCCGTTCATATCTGATACTTTATTTAGGATATCCGCTATAACTGGCACCATGTTCTCTTCGGGTGTAGGATATCCGTTTCATATCTGATACGGGTTTTTTGGGGGGGGGGTTTTGTGTAGGATATCCGCTTACAACTGGCATCAGGTTTTTTTCGGTGTAAGATATCCGTTTACATCGGGCACCATGTTTTTTCCGGGGGGGCGGTTTTGTGAAGGCACCATATACGTTTCATATCCGTGCACACATCTTACGTTTCGGTAAAGGAGGTATCCGTCACATTTGGCACTATGTTACGTTCTCCATAAGGTGTAGGCTATCCGTGCACACCTGGCACCATGTTACTTTCGTAAGGTGTAGGTTATCCGTGCACACCTGGCACCGTGTTACTTTCTATCATATACGCATCCGTGCGCACCCAGCTCCCATGTTTCTTTCGCCGTACAGTGTGTGCCGGCATTTTGCCGCAGAGATCCTTGCAACGTCTTAACTTAATCCGTGATATGTAGGTTATGTGTGCGCACGTGGCACGATGTTACGTCCTCCATAAGGTGTAAGATACCCTGTTCACGCCTGGCATCGTTATTTCCTCCATAAAGTGTAGGATACCCGGTGCACGCCTAACATCGTTGCTTGCTCTCTGTAAGATGCTGAATACCCGATGCACGCTGACACTATGTTTCTTTCACCGTGAATTGTAGAATACCCTGTGCGCGCCTGGCATTATATTATTTTCGCCAAAAAAGGTAGGATACCCGTGCACGTCTGGCATTATGTTTATCACTCTGTAAGGTGTAAAATATCTTTGCACACCTGGCACCAGCAGCATGTCCGCTCTCGTGCTGTAGGTTACCAACATTTGACAGAAATCTGTTTCCTCTGTCAGGTTCAAACCTTGGAATACTTTGAGAAATAAATCCCAGATCAGCTGCCTGTAATTTGATTCAGTCACTGTCATTTTGTTGTAGTCCAGCCGACCACCTAGAGCCATTTCAGGGCTGTCACCACGCAAAGGACAATGTTCTGTAACATACACATGCGCGCGCGCGCACGCACGCACACACACGCGCGCACACATCCACACGCGCGCCTGCGCGCGCACACACACACACGCACGCACGCACGCGCACGTACAAACCACGTACAGGTACGCAGGCAGGCACACATAGACACACACACAAAGAGAAGGGGGGGGGGGGGGCAAAAAAAAAAATGACATAAGTACATTTAGATCATGTAAACCGATGCATGTTATACATGCAGGATGATTGGCCTCTTAGACTATATGCAACAAAGCCATGCTGAGTGCGTTAGCCATTAGAGCCTGCCATAAGTATGCTTGACTTTCAACTCTGGCCTGACGACTACTTTCTCTCTCCCGTCGTTTTGGGGTTTGGGTGGTTTGGACTGCGACCTCGGTTATTTCGTCCAATCTGCTTTCCATATTCTTTGCGTTTGCTTTTTTTCTTTATCGGTTGATGTTAATTACATTAATTGATGTATTGCACGTTGAAATCATTAAGATCGTCAGTCGTGACAATCTTTGTGTAGGAAAAATAATCTAATCTCTTTATGTCGTGACTCTTTCATGATAAAACTTGGCATTCAGATGGGGGCGCCAGGGGATAGAAAGCGGGGCTGCTTCTCTCTCTCTTTCTCGTTCCTGCCGATCTGCGACCATCTCTTGCAGGTTTCATGCGCGCTCAACTTTCGTTACGTATACAAGTTGTATCTTGTATGCCTTCCCTCGAAGTCGAATTTATTTTGTTCTCTCTCCTTGGTTTGTGCCGTCCGTACGCCTCTTTCACCCCCACCCCTTTCGCTCTAAAATATGTAGCTGTCAAACCATATAGTTGTTCTTGTCTTCTCATTTTACCATACTTGATTTGCGATATAGGATGGGATGTTGAGGACGTGTGTAAAGTGCTCTTTTTTTTTTTATCACACTCAGCAATGATAATGGACTTCAGAAGCTCGTGTGAAACGATTTTTGTTTAGCTCCTTGTTCTATTACATAGCAGCGCCTTGGGGAGATTTATGACGGCCATAACCCTTTTTTTTCTTCCTGTATCAAGTGTATTTCAGAACTCTCCCCCCCCCCCCCCCCCCCCCCCCCCCCCCCACACACACACACACACACAACACTTTTTTTTTTTTTTCTTTCTTTCTCTCTTTATTTCTTAGATCTATTGTTTCTTTAGTATGTATACAAGACAAGCCAAAAATTAGATTCTCTCGATGGGTGAAAATCTGGGTGTATTTGGTTGACGAAACTCTCGTTTCAACTCTCTTCTCTAACATTAGTTCCACCTGCCGCGTCTAGTGTAGAAGAATCGGTTCTTTCCGATCCTGTCTTGATAAACTGTCTCTCTACTTTTATGCGCTCCTTAGCCCATTGTACACCAGATCATGGATCATCTTTCTAGTCCTGGGGATTTAGCTTCAATAGCATCCAGAACAGTGCTGCACAGGTTTTCGGATCCTTCTTCCATGTTTGTGTTGCATCTGGCTGTTGTGGTCCCTTTCACCGATCGCACGTTGAACAAAAGATATATTCCAATATCTTTCTTCTGTCGTTTAAATCGCTTGAAGACCAGGCTCCAACGTGTCACCCTGGACCCCTCGGTCTGTCCACACCTCTTCGTCTTCCTTCTACTGCTAACAACCATCTCTACAGACTCCGTTCTTCGAGGCCAAAACCATACGGCCAACGTTCCTCTTTCTGACATCCACACGTACTGACTTCCTTCTTTTAGGCCTAAATCATTCAACCGGCGTTTTCCTTTTATACTTAGGTAGTTCCATCTGTAACCAGCTCTATTTCTGTGTTCGCCAAGCAAAGCTGACCACACGTTTTACAGCTTTCGTGAAATTGTTGCTTCAAAGAAACGCTTTGACCCGTACCCATCACCCTTTTGTTTAGTGTACGACTTTTCGGACCGTTAGGCATGGACTGTGTGTGTGCGTGAGCGCGCGCGCGTGCGTGCGTGCGTGCGTGTGTGTGTGTGTGTGTGTGTGTGTGTGTGTGTGTGTGTGTGTGTGTGTGTGAAATGTACATGCTCGGCGCCATTATTGACAAAATTTTGTTAGATGGTCTTGCCATGACTGTTGTGATGTACTGGGCATATAGCAGTAGCAGAAGCAGCAGCAACAGCAGTAGCAGTAGTAGTAGTCGTAGCAAGAGTAGTAGCGTAGCACCAGCAGCAATAGCAGAACTAAAAACAGCCGTAGTTGTTGTAAGCGTAACATAATACTGATAATTGCGATAGGTACGATGTTGCTAGTAATACTAATTTTCAAACTTTTTTCCTCATGCCACTCACTGATGTGACTCGCGGTGCAATCGGGTTTTTTTTTTTTTTAACTAATCCTCTTCCCGCTCCACCCCCCACCCCACCCCCACCTGTCACGCGCCCATCTGCCCTCCCTCTCTCCTCCTCCTCCTCCTGCCTTTTTCCTCTTTTTTTTTTTTTTAAAAAAAACCGCACTTACTGGGAGACATGTTTAGTCTGCTTCTTCTTGGTTTCATTTTCACAAAATGTAAAGCAAGTATGGGGTATGGAATGAGTTATCCTGCGGTATCAACAAGCATATGCACACGCGTTAGCATTCAGCAAAGTATCAAGGTCGATTTGCGCAATAAATTTGAACCATTTCTGTTCATTTGAAGATTTCAGATTCGATTCTGACAGGGTTTAATATGGTTTACATGAAATGAGGTTTGAAGGGAGGTCAGTGAAATGAGACTGTAACTACATTCTGACGGGTATGTACTGCCCTTTTATTGATTGCTCCCCACGTTCCTAATGGCGGTATGTTCTTTCTTGTTAGAAGTTAGAAAGTTGATAGAAAAGATCACATCAAACGAAGTCACAAATATTAAATAGTGATTACATTAGTGTGAGTTTCCGTATGATTGATATAAAGGAAGATTTCAAAAAGGATGGGGGATTGATTCAACGTGGTTCATGTTAAATGGAATTTTCAATGAGTTCAAGGGAGTTGAACAGTGACTGTGATGAAATTTTAAAAGAGTTCAGGGGAATTGAATAATGGCTATGTTCTGACATTAAAAATGAGGTGTTTATCTATAAAAAATAAAAAAGTAGGTCAGGAGAATTTGGTAGGTGTTAACACTTGTTTTAGTGCAGCCAGTGAGGAACAAACTCAGAAGAGAGGTCAGGAGATTAGGCACAAAGAACTTAGCAGTGTAACATGCTCCGCGGTATTAGAAAAAGCCACAGAACATCTTCCCAGTGAGGCTTACGACATTCTTCAGCGAGCACACAATAAGGGCATAACAAAAATGCAAACGACCACCCTGTACACTTTCCTCTGTGTAACAACAGTCACCGACTGATAAGACAAAACGTATAATCATACTTAGAGTCTAGTTAAGCTCACAGAGAGAAAAGCATCACCTTCTTCCACTTTCTTGTTGTCATTTATAGGGTGTAGCATCCAGTGTCGAAAGGCTGCTGTACCGTTAAAGTCTTAGGTATCATAAAAGAGTTCTCTTAATAGTAATAGTTTTTAATCAGATAAGTGGATTGTGAGCGCTTTACACACACACACACACACACACACACACACACACACACACACACACACACACACACACACACACACACACACACACACACACACATATATATATATATATATATATATATATATGTGTGTGTGTGTGTGTGTGTATATATATATATATATATATATATATATATACAAACATACATACACTCGCACACATAGACGCACGCACGTACGTACGTGCGTACGTACGTACACACACACACACACACACACACACACGCACGCACGCACGCACGCACGCACGCACGCACGCAATGGGCACTAGCACACAGAATGGGAGAGGAGAGGCACACTGGCGGACCGATTGACTGACTGACTGACTGTGTGACTCAACCAGCCAGACCAGACAGACATAGAGAGAGACAGACAGACAAGGACAGACAGAGACGGACAGGCAGAGACAGACAGACACAGAGAGACAGAGAGACATAGAGAGAACAGTCAGACAGACATAGAGAACAGACAGACAAGGACAGACAGACACACAAGGACAGACAGACAGATACAGTCAAACAGAGAGAGACAGACATACAGAGAGAGAGACATAGAACAGACAGACACACAGATAACGACGGACGGACAGATACACAGACCGATGAACGGACGGATGACGGACTGACTGGAGAGAGAGAGAGAGAGGGAGGGAGGGAGTCTACTTTAGCTCCATCTAGACCTTTTCCTCACTTGTTTCTCTCGATCCATCTTCAAACCCGACCTCCTGCCCTTTGAGACAAGTTCCAACAATCAGCCTCACCTTGGTGGACGTCCGCCCGAACCCTCGGCACCGCGGCCTCCCCCAGTGGCATCAGACGGTGGTTCCAAAGCACTCTTCCTCCTAAATGCCCCACCTCTTTCGACTTCAGGCCAGCAGAGGGTCAACAGAGGGTGCCATCTCCTTGGTTCTAGACATAAGTAATCCTCCACCTACCAAAGAATGTCCTTGACCACAGGTGCTAACAGAAAGCAAATTTTCTACGGCTAACAGGGGCCAGTAATATAATGAGATGCTAAAGACTTGTGATTTTCCTGTTATTTGGACTGAGTAAGTTAATGTTATCGTCGAATAAAGAGTGATGGGGTGTTGGTGGCAGGGGACTTCACCCTAGCGGGGCCAATGGCGCAGTCAGATGGTATTAAAAACGCCTACTGACTCGTGAATGCCCTGTTACGTGGACTTAAAAAAAAAGTTAATGTGATCATCGAATAGAGAAAAAACTCCACGCTAGCGGGGGCCAATGGCGCAGTCAGATGGTATTAAATACGCCTAATGACTCGTGAATGCCTTGTTGCGTGGATAAAAATAGTTAATGTAGTCATCAAATTAAGAAGGGATACACTCCACAGCAAACGGGGCCAATGGCGCAGTCAGATGGTATTAAATATGCCTAATGACTCGTGAATGCCTTGTTGCGTGGATAAAAATAGTTAATGTAGTCATCAAATTAAGAAGGGATAAGAAGGGATACATTCCACAGCAGATGGTATTAAAACGCCTAATGGGGCCAATGGCGCAGTCAGATGGTATTAAATACGCCTAATGACTCGTGAATGCCTTGTTGCGTGGATAAAAAAAAGTTAATGTAGTCATCAAATTAAGAAGATACATTTTCCACAGCAAACGGGGCCAATGGCGCAGTCAGATGGTATTAAATACGCCTAATGACTCGTGAATGCCTTGTTGCGTGTATAAAAAAAAGTTAATGTAGTCATCAAATTAAGAAGGGATACATTTTCCACAGCAAAAACGGGGCCAGTGGCGCAGTCAGATGGTATTAAATACGCCTAATGACTCGTGAATGCCTTGTTGCGTGGACTAAAAAAATATTAATCATCGAATTTAGCGGAAGGGGGAGGGATGGGGGGACTCCACAGCTAACAAGGCCAATGGCGCAGTCAGATGATATTAGATATGCCTAACGACATGTGAATGACCTGTTACGTGGCCAAGTCTGATGTTACAATATCATGATATAACCAAAAACAAAACTGCTGGTAGCACGCGTGTGGATCAGATGGACATCCCCAGCCGAGGTCGGGTCAGGGACTCCTAG
>JADBJO010001626.1:117500-125000 GCA_016801955.1 Conus betulinus
CACACACACACACACACACACACATACACATACACGCACACACGCGCCCCCTTCCCACACATACACGCGTGCACACACACATACACACACGCGCGCGCGCGCGCACGCACGCACGCACACTGTGAAAAAAATACAGGACCTGTATTTGCGATGGTTATTCAGGTGAAACATTCCTTTTCCCCGCTAGTTCCTGACCCTCACTCAATTTCATTTAGTCTGAATATTACTTTTAAATTCAGCTGTAACGCGATTCCCTCTTCACCCCCCCCCCCCCCCCCCCCCCAACAAACCTGTTCCATCCTCCAACCTCTCTCCATTCCCCTGATTCTGATGTTCTTTATAAGTTTGAACACCTTGAACTCTTTATGCACGAATGGCCAGAACGCTGATGTTTTACTTTACCTTTCAGCTGTAGTCCTTGCCCGCTGCTTGGAGAAAAGGTCGGTATAGGCGACAAATGATTTTTTTCGCAATCACCGAGGGTGGAGGGGGCGAGGTTGGGGGTGACATGGTTAGCTGGATAGAGATAAGATAGGAGATAATGTGATTTAAAAAACTTTCTTTTTAAGGCGTAAAAAGTGTGTAGAGTGCAGGTCGTGTGGTCAAAAAAAATTCTGGAGCGTTGTTGCATTATTTCCATCAGACGACGAAAGCCACGTCAGCGCGATCTCACAACCGTGTGTCCCACATCTGATGGAACCATCGGGTTCGTATTTCTTATTTTCTAACTATTGCACAGTCGATGGAAAATAAAGAATCAGATCAGGTTGGCGTCAGAGGGGTAATGGACGGATGACGAATATAACTGTAAGAAAATACGACTATTGCTTATACTACTACAGAGATCAGGTTGGGTTCAATAGACAATAGGTCATATGACCGGAAGAAGAAAATAAAATCAATAGGTCATTTTGAAAATCAATAGGTCAAATATCACCCGGGCTTTTTCAAACTTTAATAATGCACAAATGAAAGGAAAATGTATAAAATTGGCCATTCTGGCCATTCATTGACTAGAAAATAAAGAGGTTAGGAATGTCATTGATTTCTGACAAGATGTTCTGGTCTTCAGGTCATGCGTTGACTAGAAATAACTGGCTCAGTTACTGCTCTCAGGCGATTATGCCTTGCGGGAAGATGACGTTTTCTGGCCCTTTTCTATCCGCGGCACCTTTTTAGGAGGCATTTTCCGTTGTCGACCGGTCTGAACGTAAATTGAAAGTGAAAGTGAAAGCACAAGTCTACTTTTTTCCGGAACTGGACTCGGTTAAGGCAAAAGTGGGATCGCCAATCCTTCTCGGCGAAACGCAGCGATAAAGATTCGTTTCGGATTTCGTCACGGATCCGTATTTTAATAGTTATTCCTGAGACGCGAAGCCTGCTAGTACCGAGCACCGGTATGCATGGCCTAGGCTTACTAGTAGGTTGGTGGGTGCGGTACGGAACTGGTAAATAGGGAGAGTTAAGGGCTGATCTTTTTTTCTACAAAGTGATCGCGATCGAGAGAGAGAGAGAGATGGTTACTTTGGTTGACCGACTGGTCATAAAAACAATAAGTCATGTGACCTGGCCACTTAAAAAACAATAGGTCATTTCAAAATTAAATGCGTCAATGACCGATGACCGACGTCGAACCTGATCCCTGCTACTATTACTACTGCTGCTTTTGATGATGATGATATCAATAATGATTATTATAATGATGATGATAATAATGATAACAAGAGAGTAAGCCTGTGTGCGTCGCGCCAGTAGCCGATGTGATTCAGAACAACGCAATTGTCCGTATATGATATTTCATTGGAGCCATTTGCCAGCACCTCTTCCACCCTTACTGCTAATTTTGCACCCCATCCTCTTCCCCTCCCTCCCGCCTTGCCTTTTCAGGAATTGGAATTGTCACGTGACTTTCTTTCCCTTTCGTGCTCCCCCGTATCATCTCCACCCCCAACTCTTCACACATATGCGCGCGCGCACGCACGCACTCACACACACACACACACACACACACACACACACACACACACACACACACACACACACACACACACACACACACACACACACACACACACGTGCAGAGACCGCGCGCGGGCACTCCAGTCGTTTGACAAAACACATGACAATTGTGGTCAGCATCAAAAGTGCAAGCGGCTGTGCTGTGAGCGATTTAATAGAATGGCCGATTGTTTTCTGCGAAGCGAGGTATTTCTCCAAGACTTAGACGTCACATGTTGTAAATATATATCTTAAATCATTTCTTCCTGGTAATTGTGTTCTGTCATATCGAACGTCTTTGGTCTTTCATCTTCGTCCTATCTGTGGTCTAACAGATGCTTCTCGTGTTTCTCTCTCGTTATTTAAAAGCCCACGGGATCCCTTCCATACGTCTGTCCCCCCTCCCCCCAACCCCACGCCCATCTTCTTCTCCTCAGTGCCTTCATGGCTCTTCATTCACTGATGCATCCCCGCCTCCTTTCTTTTTGTGAGTGAAACACAAGTTCACAACATTCTAGAGATAAGGACATCGGAGATCCCACGAAACTCATTCCTGCACTACCTTACGTTCTCCGAGTATCGCCGAAACAGCTTTCTAGTGTTGCCAACATGTGAACACAGTTCTTCTGTAAGGATTTTCTGTATGCTGCTTTTCTAAATCTGCTTGACCGTCCTTCTGATTTGTTAATTTTAACCTCGGTCATCTCGGTCATCCTGTGAGCCAATCTGCGGCACTCCAGTCATGTACAACTCTCCCTGTACGGTGAAACCCCATGCCAAAGGAAGGGGGTGGGTGTGGGGTGTGGTTAGGGGGCTCTTTTAGTATAAACTGCGTCCCAGTCTTCTTGCAACATTGTGCTCGTAATTTTTTTCTTTTTTTTTTTTTTTTTTTTTTTTGCTTTATTTTTTGTACCTTTTTTGTCTGTTTCTTCATTGTCTTTTCTTCTTTCTTCCTCTGTGGCCCATTCTTTAATTTGTGTTTCGAACACTGTATATTTTTTTTATTTACCCCATAGCAGTGCAAGGGAGAGAGAAGGAGGGTGCTGAGAATCTTTCAGTGTAAATTGTGCCCCTGTCGTCTAGAAATCGGCTGCTGTTAATATCTTTTGTGTCATTCTCTTTGCTTTTTTTTCTTTAAATTTGGGTTTGATTTTTTTCTGTACTGTTGCCAGCCGTCTGTATTGTTGCCAGCCGTCTGTATTTGTGGTCTGTTCATCATCTTCTTGTGGTCTGGAAAAACATTTTCTCTCCTTTTTTTTCATAAATTTTATAAGATGAAAGTTTTTTTTTCCTTTTAAATTAGTGAGTAGGTAGTGAGAGTTTAATCACCGTAACAGGCACTTGCTGTTCATTCAGCGATGCTGTTCACTAATTAGGCATTTTGGTGTCTCTTTGTTGCACTGGGGAAATGATCAGAGTGGCTGGTGCACTTAAAATGGCTTTGTTTTATCCGACTGAAGGACTGCAGCATGGAAATTTGATGTTTTGAATGAGTGTACTGTGAACCCATATGTACATCTGATTTTTTCCTTTACGGAAGTGACTTCTCGATTTTGTAATATGTTTGTTTTGTTTGCTTGTTTGTCTGATCGCGTTTCGTTTGCTTGTTGGTTTTTTCTTTTTTGTGTGTGTGTGCATGTTGACAGCCCTGGAAATGCTCTCTGTGGTCTGCTCAAGCTATACTACAACATTGTCCGTGCCCATCTCCAATGCTGCTATCTCAATTTTATTTCTGATCATGCTTTCAGTTTTGAGTAATTCATTTTTCCTGAAAACACGAAGATTTCTGGAGCCAGTATTCCAAGACTTCGTTGTTTCTCACCACATATCCGGATGAACTCGATATGACAAGACCTTCCTTTGTTTATATCCAGCCATTGAAAATCTGATGTCTGGACCTGTTGTTTACCGTTTGTAACATGCTTTCCTAGTAACGTGAAATTCATGACACGTGTGTGCGTGCGCTCTCTCTCTCTCTCTCTCTCTCTCTCTCTCTCTCTCTCTCTCTCTCTCTCTCTCTCTCTCTCTCTCTCTCTCTCTCTCAGAAGTGTGTCCTGGCCGTTTTCTATGTTCTACGTGCTAAGGTCAATTCTTGTATGACATTTTTGCTTAAGGGTTAACTTCTGTTTAGCTCCCTGTACAAAAAGGTCAACAAACAGGCTACCATATATGTGCCCACAAGTTCACCATGTCCTGTCTGGAGGTGGTCACCACCGTATGCTTTTCTTTTCTTTTACAGTGACCAAGTTTCTGCACCTGGTTGAGCTAGCCTTTGCATCTGAATTTTCCACACATTGTGCTCTTCAATCTATCTGAGTGTAACCGAGGTGCAGCTCAACATTGTTCTGTTGCCGTTCCGTAAAGCACTTAGATTGTGGTACCGCTCTTAGTATTCAATGTTTTTTTTTTATTGCTGCGATTTCTTCTGTGATTACTCGCGTAATATCCGACACTTCGTTGCTGACATTTCTTGCGCATCCGTCAGACTAGTATTAAAGCTGATACATTGTAGAGCCTGTACAGAGAAGTGACATCTGAGCCAGGTTCGGTGTGAGGTCATATTCAAGTTGAGCGTCGACACTCACCAAAGTGGAAGGGCAGATGGGGTGACTGCAACGGGAAGGCCATTGGAGGCCATCATTTTCACGTCTCCCACCGTCCAGCACTCGTCATTTTCGCGTCATCCTCTTCATCACGTTTGTCATTCACCATTCCCACTTTCTCTTCTCTAATTCCGTCTGTCATTCGTCCGTTCTGCTTCTCTAATTCCGTCTGTTATTCGTCTGTTCTGATCGCGTCCAGCATTTATTATCCTCTCGTTTTCTTCTTGTTGCATTCATCATTGGATAACTCTGACGATATCCAGTTTTCATGTACTTCTCGATTCCCACGTTCGTCCCTCTTATCTACCTTTTATCACCCAGTTTCCCATTCATCATTCTCACCTTCTCCGTCTCTATGTTTGCAATCACTCATCATTCCCTGTTTTCTTTTGTTTTATACTGGCCACCACCGCACCATTTCAACGCTGTCCTGTGCTCATTCGGTCCATCGGTCTCCTACTCCTCTCTTCTTTTCTTCCTTACCTTCATCGTTCTCACGTTATTTTCCCCGTCCACAAGTCAGCCCGCCACATTTCATACATCATGTATCATTCTCACATCCTTCTGTTTACCTCTTGTTCATAGATATCGCCTTCACTTTTCATCCCACCCCTCATTTATGATTCTGACGCTTTCTTCGTCTTGAACATTAGTCATCTTATGTTCTCTCGCCCATCCTTTTATCATTTTCACGTTTGTCTATTTCTTCCATGTACGGGGTCCTCAATTTCTTGCCTTCTCATCCGACCTGCCCTTCATCACGCTCACCTTAGTCTCCCATTTCTTTTTCATTATGTCCACGTTCTTTTTCATCTCTCTATCATCATTCTCCGTTCTCTTTTTCTCCTGTCTTTTCAGCATTCTTCAGTTTGTCTTCCGTCCTTTATGCATCCCTTTTCCTTTCCCTGTTTTGTCATTCTTACGCTACGCTCTTTTTTCAATCCGTTCATGATTATCGTGGTTTTGTCCTGTCGATCGTTCACCACGCCCTCGTTGTCAGTTTCATAATCTCCATGTTTCTTTTTCTCATTGTGTATGTTATTTATATTCCTTACTTCTTTCCTTCCTTTGTCATATTTACGTATTCCTGTTCTTGTTCTTCTTAAATCATTCCTTCTGCAAACGTCTTCTCATTCTTCTGATCCCATCTCTGTCATTCGCTACGTCTAGCCCTGTCTGTTACTGTAATTTATCACGATCTTGCCCCGTCCATTATTCGTTATTTTCAGTTCTCAATTCATCTACTCCATTTCGCGTTTTTTTCTCTCCTCACTGCGTCCATCATTTACCATTTTTGTCATCACTACTGCTGCTTCTTCCTTTATTGAATTATTCTGACAATACCTTACTTTATGTAGTCTATTGTCCTACCGCTCCTTTCTCTCTTTCTCTCTTCTTGTCCCGTCCCCTGATCATCATTCTCACCTTTTCTTCTTCTCACCTCGTGAAACAATTTAATGTCCTACCGATTCATTTTCTCCACTGGATCATTCTCACGCTATGTTCATGTAATCTATCATTCTCATGCTGCTCTCGCCTTTTCCTCCTCCTGAACACCTCTTTCGTCAATCCCATGCTACTGTCCTGTCCACCGTGCGTCATTTTCACATTCTCTTCTTCGTCTCTCCTTCATGGATATTATGCCATATCAACCCACCTCTCATTTATAATTGTCTGTTATTCATCATTCACTTTTTTTCCCTTTCATGCTTCGCTGTTCGTATGTCCCGTTTTATCCCCTCCATTGTACGTTCTTCCTACGTTCTTATCAACTCGCCGAACTATTTTTCATCAGTTTATTGTTCTTGTCCCATCCCGTGTCATCTTTCTCTCCTTCCTTCGTCATTTAATTATCGTTTACCTTTTTCCTGTCATTTCTCACATTTCCTGCATGTCCCGTTCATCATTCATCATTCTCACCTCTGGTCCCGTCAGTCCATTCATTGTGTTCACGTTTTCCTCCAGTCAGTCAGTCATCATTTTCACGTTCGTCTGACATCAGTCATTCGCAGCTTCCATGTTCTTCTCCAGTCAGTCAGTCATCGTTTTCAAAATCATCTCAGTCAGTCACTCGTTTTTAGGTTCTTGCCCAGGCGGTCATTTATCATTTTCATGTTCTTTTCCAGTTAGTCACCTATCCGTATAACACTTTTCTCCAGTCATTCATTTATCCTGCTCATGTTCTTCTCCAGTCATTCAGTCATCGCTTCCACGTTCTTCTCCTGTCTGTTATTCATCATTTTAACGTTCCTCTATCGTAAATCATTCTTCATTTTCACGTTCATCTCCAGTTACTTATTCATTACTTTTAACGTTCTGTCGGTCATTCATCATTTTCATGTTGAATCATAGCAACAGAGTTGTTGCTAAAACCAAAATTGTAATATTTTGTGATTTTCGTCATTCTGAAAAAATTTAATCCCAAAAATGTGCACAACGTGTGGAATTTTTTTTTTTAATTCACTGCTTATAATCTTCCATTGTATCCTATTACATTAGGAAGCATTGTTGTCATAAGATCTTTTGGCAAAACACATGCGATTGTAAGGCATTCTCTGAGAACAATTTATCGTTGAGCCTCACGTCTGATATCGAAAGTTGAAGACAAAGATTAGACTATAATTATGTAGTTATCAAAGATCATATTTTTTTTTTCTTACATACAAGGAATATTATTAAGAATATTTGAGTCTGTTTTTCGCGTAAAAGTATTATTTTATTTGTTGCTACAAAATGCCAGAGGATCGTTTTAAAAAAGTTTCTTTAAAAGAAAAAGATATATATATATATATATATATGTATGTGTGTGTGTGTGTGTGTGTGTGTGTGTGTGTGTGTGTGTATTGAATTATAAAACAAAGCTTGCTCTCATATGTCTCAGATTATAGAAATAGGGGGG
>JADBJO010001626.1:130000-150000 GCA_016801955.1 Conus betulinus
TATAAAGCTGGCTCACTGTCTTTTTCAAAATAAGGTGAGTTGTGGAAAGCTAATCGTTTCTATTTGAAGTCCTTTTGTCCTGAATTCAGAAACAAACTGTTGATAGACTCTGGCAACGAGTATGTGAAAAAAAAAGCTAGACAATAAATGCAATTTTGCTGTTTCATCGGGTCCAACAGTGCCCTGTCATTCCTTGCTGAGAGAACCGACAGGTCAGATTTGATCATGATTATTAAGTACTGAAGACAGGTGAAAATACCAACACTTTGATCTGAGAAAGATGATAACATAATAATAGTATTTTCTAAAATGCAAGAACATATTAAAGTCATGTATCCGAATTATCATTTTAAAATGTAAATAGATGGCTCAGTCCTAGAATCACGCACGCGTTCTGGATCTTTTTTTTTTAATCCTTTAAATTTTTTTTTATTCCTTTCTAAGTGCAAGAATAATTTTGCCTTGGTACCACTAATATTGATGTCTTTTCCTAGGTCCATGTGAAGTCACTGGGGCATGGCACAAGAGAGTTGTTCACCAGATTCCTCCAGTTCTGAAGGCTGTGTTTCGAGGCCTTGGACTCTACAAATGGTTTTTCTGTTCATTCTGCAGTGTTGTTTATTCTTTTTTCTGTCTTCCTTTTGGTCTCACTTCTTCAATAGTTTAATGGATGATTGATTGACTGAAGGGGGACTGTTGTACTTCATGACAATGCCAATGTAGTTTCTTTGCTTTGCTGGCGTCTGCGAGTCTTCATATGGCCCGATGTGCTCTTTGATGGTGTGCGCACTTGTTCAGTGGTAATATAATCAGTATATCTGACGTATAGTATCTTGCAATGACACCTCATTTCTATCGTTGGCTTCTTTCTTCTAGGTCCATATCGTGTATGCCTATAGGGAAATGAAATACACCCGTGCATGCAGGAGCCAGATTTGTGTTTCAGATGGATGTTATTGTCTTTCCATACAAGGTTCAGTCCGGACAGAACTGATGTCTTTGCTGCTCTTGAAAGGAAATCTGATTTAATTACCCCATCACTATAAAATAAAACCAGATGTATGAACTGAACTGTTTGGCAGTGTAACAGTTCCTAGCTTCTGTCCATGGTTATATATGAGGAGTGGTGGTGTGGCTGGTCATTAGCTTAGTCTTCTCGCTGTTGATGTCCGTACTATGTCTCGTAGATATTTCACCCAGTGTTTTAACAAGCTTAGTGAGTTTTTTTTGTTCAGTGCCCACCAGGGCATCGAAGTTACATGCAAAATGAAGGTTCGTGATAAATCTTGCAGTGCTGATTGTGTTGACTTGATCTCCAAGTGCATCATTCATGATGTATTCCAAGACTACGTTGAAAAGTATGGAGAGAAAAGGGGCCCAGACGAATCCCATTTGATAAGTGGGATGACTTTCCAGTTGCGCTTTTTTGAGTACTGCGCTGGCCACTTTGCAGTATACTTGCTGGATGTTGTTGATTAGCTTTGTCCCGATGTCAGATTTCTTCATAACAGCCTGTAGCTCTTCTGGACAGACTCTGTCAAGCGTCGTCTTGAAGCCTGTGAAGACATGGTAGAACTCCTTTTAGTGTGTTGCAGGTGTTTGGGGCGAAGGGCTAAGATCTGTTTGATGACACAAGGGTGTCTAATCCATTCAGAATTGTTTTGAACATTACGTTGCTTACACTGCTGGTCTAATTGATCTTCAGGTTGTTCTGGCGGAGGTGAGGATTTCCTTTCTTTGGAATTGTGACTATTGGTGATCGAGTCTCGTTCGCTTCAGCCGCTCACTAATGTGCTATATTTTGTTGCAGATTGCAGTTACTATATCAGTTAGTGCCTTTCCGCCATACTCAGGTGTTCTGCAGTGATGTTATCAATGCTTTTGCTGCCTCACAATGTTTCAGCGACTTCACTGCTACTACGACTTCTTCGGCAGAGTATTTAAAAGTTATCTCCATTTGATGTATACTAAGGTGTTATCACACTTGGATCTCTTTTGCTCTGTTGTAGAGCTCGAAGCAAAGTCCCTCCATCTTCCTATGATGTTTTCTTCCTGTATGAGACAGTTTACGTCTTTGTCTTAAGTGGTACTGACGTTCATATGCGTTGGTCTATTTTTCAAAGATTTAAAGGCTTTCTTTGCGTCGTTGTTATCCAGGTCCGTCTCAGAGTTTTCCACACTCATTTTCAGACCGTCTAACATTCACCATTAGCACGTTCGTCTCTCCTCGTTTCATTTTCATATTTTCCGCTCATTCCTCGTCATCATTCATGATACTTATGTTCTCCTTTCCTTTGCCGTCTGCCATTTACACTCACCACGTTCTCCCTTTTTCTCATTCCGTCCGTAATTTGTCATGCTGGAAGTTCTCCCGTTAATCATTCATCATTCTCTCGCGTTCTCTCCATCGGTCATCAGTTTCACGATCTTCTCTTTTCTCCCAGGCCCACCATTCATCTATCGTTTTGGCGTTCTCATCTTGCCCTACAGTCCATCATTCATTCCTTCCCAGTCGTCGTCGTCTCCTGTCGACCATCATTGTTCATTACCGCATTCTCCTTTTTTTTTTATCTCTAGTGTACCTGTCATCTGTTTTATGTTATGCACATCCGTTCCTGTCATTATTCATCCTTCTCACGTTCTCTGCTCATGCCATCTTGTCTGTCATTAATCATTCTCAGGTGTCTCCTGTGGGTTTTCATCATCATCATCATCATCGGCATCATCATCACCATCGCATCATCATCAGCAGCAGCATATCTCTCTCTCTCTCTCTCTCTCTCTCTCTCTCTCTCTCTCTCTCTCTCTCTCTCTCTCTCTCTCTCAGAGAGAGAGAGAAAGACCTGAATCGAAGGACAAAGACAAGATACACGCACGCACGCGCGCACGCACGCACGCACACATCTATTTTCTCTGGACCACAAGTCGAACCGTCGTGGATTAGACATTAAGTTTCAAAGCAATTTAAAACTGTCGGTTTTCCTCAGTGTGTGTGTGTGTGTGTGTGTGTGTGTGTGTGTGTGTGTGTGTGTGTGTGTGTGTAATGCCATTACTGAAGTAATTACATTACCAATAATGTCGGATATGCTTTTATACTGAAAATGAAATATCACTTACTTAGACTTGTATTTGCACGCACGCACGCACGCGCCCAAGAGCACACACACACACACACACACACACACACACACACACACACACACACAC
The DNA here is from genome assembly GCA_016801955.1 of Conus betulinus. Taxonomy (NCBI): domain Eukaryota; kingdom Metazoa; phylum Mollusca; class Gastropoda; order Neogastropoda; family Conidae; genus Conus; species Conus betulinus. The sequence goes on from JADBJO010001626.1 coordinate 133,208, forward strand.
CACGCAAGCACGCACACACACACGCGCGCGCGCGCGCACGCACACACACACACACACACACACACACACACACACACAAACGCGCGTGCACGCACGTACGCGCACGCACGAGCGCGAACGCAAACACACACATATTCACACATACAGGCGCTCTCATACACATATACATCCACGCACGCACGCGCTTCTCTCTCTCTCTCTCTCTCTCTCTCTCTCTCTCTCTCTCTCTCTCTCTCTCTCTCTCTCTCACACACACACACACACACACACACACACACACACACACACACGGAAACTCGTGTGTGCGTTTTTTGGAAAGTTTTAGGGTTTTTGCATTTACTTTACGTCTACATTTTAAATGTATTACATTGAAAAGATGATACATAAAGTTGCAACAACAGGGCATTTTTTTTTTTCTTTCTTTTCTCTCCCTCCAACCCACGCCCACCCCTGGCGATGTTTTTAGGCGAGCTGATTTTACAATCTGTTATGTTCTTTTTATTCTTTGATACACTATTTGTGACTTTTATTTTTCGTTCATTATTCTTCTTTTTTTTTTTTTTCATTCGTTCCTTTCTTTCATACATCCGATTGACTGTTTGTTCGTTCTTTTTGTACTCCCAGTTCTTATAGAACAGGGAATGCTTTAGAATGGGAACGAAGAAATGCTGTCTGGGTGCCCGTAGTCAAAGTGTGTTCCACTCGCTCCAGACAAAACTACTGGTTTACCGTTACTAACGGCTGTAACGGCCTGTAACGTTTTTCTTCTTTATGGAATATCTCGGAAAGTATATGGCCGATCTTTGTGAAAATTAGCAGGTATGTTCATTATGGTCACGGATGATGCCCGATGTTTTAGTTTACCCCGTTATAGCCGTTACTAACAGCTGTAACAGCCTCTAACGGTTTTTCGTCTTTATAGAATATCTCAAAAAGCACTTGGCCGATCTTTGTGAAAATAGCAGGTATATTCATTATGGGTCTCGGATGATGCCCGATGTTTTAGTTTTACCGTTACAGCTGTTACTAACGGCTGTAACAGCCTGTAACGCTTTTTCTTCTTATGGAATATCTCAGAAAGTATATGATCGATCTTTATGAAAATTAGCAGGCACGTTCATTATGGGTCTCGAATGATGCCCGATGTTTTAGTTTACCCCGTTATAGCCGCTACTGTAACAGCCTGTAACGTTTTCTTCTTTATAGAATATCTCAAAAAGTACTAGGCCGATCGTTCTGAAAATCTGTAGGTATGTTCATTATGCGTCACGAATAATGCCTGATGTTTTACTTTCCCGTTATAGCCGTTACTAATGGTTGTAACGGCCTGTGACGGTTTTTCTTCTGTATAGAATATCTCAGAAAGTACTTGGCCGATATTCGTGAAAATTAGCAGGTATCTTCATTATGAGTCACGGATGTTGCCCGATGTTTTGTTTACCCCGTTATATCCGTTACTAACGACTGTAACGGTCTTTCTTCTTTATGAAATATCTCATAAAGTACTTGGCCGATCTTTGTGAAAATTAGCAGGTATGTTCATTATCGGTCACGGATGATGCCCGATGTTTTAGTTTACCCAGTTATAGCCGTTACTAACGGCTGTAACAGCCTGTAATGGTTTTTCTTCTTCATAGAATATCTCAGAAAGTACTTGGCCGATCTTTGTGAAAATTAGGAGGTATGTTCATTATGGGTCACGGGTGATGCCCAATGTTTAGTTTACCCGTTATGCCCGTTACTAACGGCTGTAACGGTCTGTAACGGGTTTTTCTTCTTTATGGAATATCTCAAAAAGTACTTGGCCGATCTTTCTGAAAATTTGTAGGTATGTTCATTATGGGTCACGGATGATGCCCGATGTTTTAGTTTACCGTTACAGCTGTTACTAACAGCTGGTTAGTAACGGTTTTTCTTCTTTATAGAATATTTCAGAAAGTAATTGGCCGATCTTAGTGAAAATTAGCAGGTATATACATTATGGGTCACGGATGATGCCCGATGTTTTAGTTGACCCCATTATAACCGTTACTAACGGCTGTAACGGTTTTTCTTCTTCATGGAATATCTCAGAAAGTACATGGTCGATATTTCTGAAAATTTGTAGGTATGTTCATTATGGGTCACAGATGATGCCCAATGTTTAACTTTACCGTTATATCCGTTACTAATGGCCCATAATGGTTTTCTGCTTTATGGAAAATCTCAGAAAGTTCTTGGCCGATCTTTCCGAAAATTTGTAAGTATGTTCATTATAGGTCACAGACGATGGCCGATGTTTACCAGAATAGCCAATACTAACGTTTACTCCAGCCCAAGTAGGTTTTTTTTTCTCTTTTTGGAATATCTCACGCGTATTCAGGATAAACTGGGAGTACGTTTATATGCTTTACATCTTGTTCATTTCCCGTGCGTTTGTTCGGTCGGTCGGCCGATCGGTCGCTCGTTCAGTCATTCATTCAGTCGGTCATTCATTCGTTCGGTCAGTCATTCAGTCATTCATTCGCGCAGTGAGTCGTTCAGTGATTCATTCGGTGTGTCGGTCAATCGGTCGTCGTCCAGTCATTTATTCGCTTCAGTCGGTCGTTCAGTCTTTCATTCGTTCAGTCAGTCAATCGCTCCTATCAGTCATTTGCACGTTCAGTTGGTCAATTGGTCGTTCAGTGATTCGTTTGGATTTTTGTTCGGTCGATCGCTCATTCAGTCATTCATTCGTTCACTCGGTCAACTCAGACATTCATTCGTTCAATCGGTCAAATCAGACATTCATTCGTTCAGTCGGGGGCGTTCAATTATTCTTTCGCGAAATTTGTTCGATCAGTCGGTCATTCAGTCATACATTCGTTCAATTGGTCAGTCACTTGTTCAGCCATTCATTCATTCAGTGGGTCGGTCAGTCATTGATTCATTCAGCCGGTCAATCGGTCGTTCTGTCATACATTCGTTCAGTCGGTTAGTCGATTGTTCAGTCATTGAACGATCAGTCGGTCTCTCAGTCATTTTTCGTTCAATCGTCGCTCAGTCAGTCGTTCGTTCAGTTTGGTCAGTCGCTCGTTCAGTCATTGATTCGGTCAGTCGTTAGTTCAGATATTCGTTTGTTCAGTCGGTCGTTTTGTCATTGATTCGTGCTGTCGGTTGTTCAGTCATTGATTCGGTCAGTCGTTCGTTCTGTCATACATTCGGTCAGTCGGTCAGTCGATCGTTCAGTCATTGATTCTTTCAGTCGATCAGTCGGCCGTTCAGTCAGTCATTCGTTCAGATGGTCAGTCGCTCGTTCAGGCATTGATTTGTACAGTTGGTCAGTCGGTCGTTCAGCGTTCGATTCGTTCAGTTGGTCAATTCATCGTTCAGTCATTTATTCGGTCACTCGGTTGTTCCGTTATTGATTCGTTCAGTCGGTGGTCCAGTCGTTGATTCGTTCAGTCGATCATTCAAACATTGATTCGTTCAGTCACTGAGCCGGTCAGTCGGTCGTTCAATTATTGATTCGTTCAGTCGGACGGTCGTTCATTCTTTCGATCGGTCGTTCATTCGGTCAGTTGGTCATTCACTCATTCATTCGTTCAGTCGGTCGTTCAATCACCGATTCGTTCAGTCCGTCGTTCAGTCATTGATATGTTCAGTCGGCGGGCATACGGTAAGGCACAGATCCAAGTGGTGTCATGGATGGAGGTACACGGGACGGCGGATGCTGGTCGTGACAAGGATGGGCGTGCGTAAAAAAAGGGGGGGGGGGGGGGATGGGGAGAAGCGAATACAGGGTATGACGTGTTTGAATAAGTGGGACGCGGATGCAGGATATGTCATGGGTCGCGGATGCAGCGTGCAATATTTTTGCGGGTATAAAGGACGGGAACACAGCGTATGACATGGATGGGGGGGGTACGGTAGTCGCAGTTGCTGGGCGTGACATTGTGTCGGGTGACGGGGAGGGAGTGCAGATGCAGGACGTAACGTGGACAGGGATTCAGGGAGTGTGGATTTCAGGGTTTGACATGTGTGGGAGTATGGCCCGGCGGGGGGAGGGGGGGGGGATGCAGAGTGTAACATGGGTAAGGGAGGGCGTGTGGTAGCATGAGTGGGAGTACGGGAACGCGTATTTCGGACAGTGAAATAGGTTGGGCTGGGGGGGGGGAGGGGGGGGGGCGGAATTCAGAACGTGACGTGAGTGGGAGTATTAGGGGGGTGCAGGGGGTTAAGAAGGGGATGGGTGAGCGTGTGGATTTCCGGGTATGACATGGGTGGAGGTATGGGACTCGCGGATTTTAGAGCATGATTTGGGGGGGGGGGGGGGGGGCGCAGGGTATGGAAGGGCGTGACATGTGTTGACGTACTGGGTACACAGATTTCAGGGCCTGCCATGGGTTAACGTACAGGGGGGCTCGGAGTTCAGGGTGCAACGTGAGTTGGGGACAGGGAGTGAACATCATCTGGGCATGACAGGGTAGGCGTACAGGGCAGTTGTGACGAAGATACAGGGAGTGACATGCGTGGGCGTATTGGGGCAGAGGGGTCGCGGATGAAAAAAAAAATGGCGTGGGAGAGCGTATTGTGCCAGATGAATACAGGGCGTGACATGAATGAGCGTACTGGGGCACAGGGGCGAAGATGAAAGGCGTAACATGGGTGGGGGCGGAGGGGGCGCGGATGAAGGGCGGACGTGGATGGGTGTAGAAGGTGAGAGGGGACGCAGATGAAGACCATGACATGGTGGATGTATTGGGACAGACAGGGCGGGGGTAAGGGTGTGACGTGGTGGATGTATTGGGCAGACATGGGTGGGCGGGGGGTGGGGAGGAAGGATGCATGTGACAATGATGGTCGGAGGGATGGGCGCAGGGCGCGACCTGTATGGGCGTACGTGGGAGGGGAATGGGAAGGAGTCGATGCATTGTATGACTTATGCGGGTACTGGGATGTGAATGCAGGGCGTGACCTGGATGGGGATTAGGGGGGGGTAGCAGATGCAATGTACGACATAGCTACTGTATGGAGCACGTGGATACATCTATAACATCGGTGGGGGTATAGCCATCGCGGGGACACCGGGGAAGGGAGGTCTAAATACAGGGCATGACATGGGTGGGGGTGGGGGGATGTAGATGCTGAGCATAACATGGGGGAAGGTAAGCATGCAGGGGACGTGGATGCAAGGTGTGATATTGATAGGAGTGCATGTTTTGGGGTAGGGGGCATGGATTTCAGATCATAATAAAGGTTGGTATAGGGGAAAGAGTGGGTGGGGGCTAGGTGGATTGGAGGGCGTGACATGGACGGACTAGTGGGGTGGGGGGAGGGGGTTCAGTACCCGGCATGAGCAGAAGGGTGGAGGGAGGCTGATTTCAGAGCGTTACATGGATTTGGGGGGGGGGGGGGGGGGGGGGGGCGAATTTTAGAGCATGACATAGATGGGGGTTGAGCAGGGAGGATAAAGGGACATGGGTGATCGTAAAAGATACGCTCTGAAATCGGCGCATCTTTTGCTATCACCCATGTCACGCCCTGAAATCAGTGCATCTTTTGCTATCACCCATGTCACGCCCTGAAATCAGTGCATCTTTTGCAATCCACCCATGTCACGCCCTGAAATCTGTGCGACATAGGTGATCGTAAAAGATGCACCGATTTCAGGGCGTGACATGGGTGAGGGTATATGACATGACACGAGTCAGGGCCTGAAATGTGTGGGGGGCATCGATGCAGGATGTGGCATGGGTGGGCGTACTTAGGATGTGGGGGCGCGGAGGAAGGGTGCGACATCGGTGGGCATGTTGGGGCAGAAGGGGCATGGACAAAGGGAGTGACGTGGATGGGGGCATTGGGTAGATGAAGCATGGATGCAGGTCGTGCGTGACACTGGTGGGCGTATTGGGGACAGAGGAGACACAGATGAAGGGGTGACTTGGTGGGCGTATTGGGACAGAGGAGACGCAGATGAAGGGCCTGACTTAGTTGGGCATATGGTTGGAAAAAAGAGTGGGGGGGGGGGGGGGGTCAGTGGATGCAGCACAAGGACGCGGCGGGCAAGTGTGGATGCACATGTAAGGGCGTGATGGGGAGAAGGAAGCGTGGGGCAGGCGTGACATAGGAAGGTGTACTGAGGGGGGAGGGGGGGGGTGTGGAGGGGGTCGGATGCATGATGTGACAAGGATGGGTGAACGAGAAAGGGGGGGGGGGGTGGAGAAGAGGCAGGGAAGGGGATTTGGAGGAGCAAATGCAGGGCACAACGTATGAGGCTACAGAGAAGTTGGATGCAGGGTATGCCACGGGTATGGCATCGTTAATGCAGGATGTGACTTGAATAGGAGTAAAAGGGCTGGGGATGCAGTGCACGACACAGTGGTGGGTATGAAAGGATGCAGATGCAGCGTATGACACCGGTGGGGGCACAACGGTCAGGGGAAGGTGAGGTGCAAACACAAGGCATGAAATGGGTGGGGAGACGCGGGACGTAGATATTTGGCGTTTAATGGGTAGAGGTGCAGGGGCGCGGATGCAGGTTGTGACGCTGGTGGATGCACAGAGAATGCAGATTTTTGGACTTTACTTCAGTAGTTGTAGGGCACGTGAATTTCAGATCATGACATGGGTTGGAATACGGGAAAGGGCGTGGTGGGAGGAATTTCGTCGATTTCAGGGCGTGACTCGGCTAGAACTGGGGGGGGGGGGGGGGGGGGGGGGGTTCAGCGATGACATGAACAGAGGAACAGGAAGTGAAGATTCAGGGCCTGATGTACGTTGGCGCATGGGGTGGGCGGGGAGGCGTTGATGCAGGATAAGATATGGGTCGGCGTACATGGGAGAGAGGGGGTGATGATGAAGGACGTGATGTGTGTGTATTGGGTCAGAGGGAGCGTGAATGAAGGGCGTGACACGGTGAGAGTATTGGGGCAGATCGGGCGCAGACGAAGGGCGTGAGCTGGGTGTTTTATTGGGGTAGAGGAAACGCAGATGTAGGATGCGACAAGATTGGGCGTATTGCGGCAGAAGGGGCACGGATAAAAGGGGGTGACGTGGTGGGCGTATAAAGGCCGAGGGGGCACGGATAATGGGCGTGACATGGTGGGTGTATTGGGGCCGAGAGGGCGCGGATGAAGAGTGTGACGTGATGGGTGTATTGCAGCAGAGGGGCGTGGATGAAGGGCGTGAAGTGAGGGGGCGAGCTGTAAAGTAAGGGACGGATGCAGCGCGTGAAATGGAAGGGCGTGACGTGGATGAGAGCACTGTGGTGGGGGGGGGGGGGGGGATGAAGGGCGTGACAGTGGGCGTACTGGATGGAGGGGGCGCAAATGAAGGGCGTGTTGTGGGTGCTTTATTGAGGCAGACGGGGCGTGGATCAAGGGCCTGACATGATGGGCGTACTGAGCAGAGGGGGCGTAGAAGAAGAACGTACTGTGGGTGGGCGTGATGGGGCACAGGAAGCTTGGATGAAGGGTGTGACGTAATGGATGTATTCGGGCAAAGGGGATGCAGATGAAGGGCGTGACGTTGGTGCGTGAACTGGAAGGGGGGGCGGGAGGGGGGGGGGGGGGGGGGGGGGGGGGGGGGGCGGAAACAAGTGCAGCGCGTAAAATGGGGTGGGCATAAGGAGGAGACGGGGATGAATGGCGTGACGTGGTGCATGTTTTGGGGCAAAGGGGAGGCAGATGAAGTGCATGGTAGACGCATGGGTAGAGGGGGCACAGATGAAGGTGTGACATGGTGGACATATTGGGATAGACGGGGCGCAGATGAAGAGCGTGACGTAGGAGGCATGTTGTGGCAGTGGCGGATGGGGGGGGGGGGGGGTTGGTTAATGTAGATGGGTAGGCAAATTGGGGAGGAAGAGAGCGCGTGAACAGGGCGAGACATGGATGGATAGGCAAACTATTGGAGGGATGGGGGTGGAAATGGCGCATGATGGACGTACGTGGGAGGTAAATGAAAAGGTATGACGTGTGGGGTACGGGAGACGTGGATGCCCTGGGTACAGGGTCGCGCCTGTCGGGTGCGACATGGGTGGGAGTACAAGGTGCGCGGATTTGATACGATGGGTACGTGTGTGTGGGGGGGCGCAGGCGGGCGTAGATTTCAGGGCGTGACATGGATATTCGCTTTTTGCAGTTTAACGCCGATTTTTTCACTGTTAGGCCACGTTGAACTTACAGCAGTGGCCAAGTACGTTCACCCCGGTATTATTATACTAAACTATCACCTAGCCTCTAGCTCTATCATTTCTTTTTTCCCAGTTAATGACGAGTTTGTCTGAGGTCAGGCAAAGAGAACGTAGCTCGGGATAAATCAGAACCCCTCAGAGCCAGACTACAGTGGTTCCATGCTGGTTTTTCGTGGAAAATGCGTCCAGATAGCCAGTTCAAAAAGGTATATATCAATATTCAATCCTGTAAGGGAAGATAATCTAATGATGGACAGAAGCCCAACAAATTATTCAGAAGGTTTTTCTCCGACCGTTAGTATCTTTTCTATGGGCACTAATGTGGATATGGGGGAAAAAGAGAAACTTAAATGTCAAAAACGAGTAATGACACGATTGTATACATACATTTTAGGGGCGTCCTCACTGTGCCATGCTGATTTTCCACTAGTCACTGAACTACTTTTGATTTCATCGCTCAGTTCAAGGTGAAAAACGTATTTTTCTAGGAGGAGGTTGGAGGTAAGCGACTTGGAGAGAGAGAGAGAGTGTGTGTGTGTGTGTGTGAGAGAGAGAGAGAGAGAGAGAGAGAGAGAGAGAGAGAGAGCGCATGCGCGCGCGCGTGTGTGTGTGTGTGTGTGTGATTTTTTTCTCATCTTCTCTTCTTTCTCTCTCTCTCTCTCTCTCTCTCTCTCTCTCTCTCTCTCTCACACACACATACACACACACACGCGCGCGCGCACACACACACACACACACACACACACACACACACACACACACACACACACACACAGTGTGCTGAGACACAGGCAGTCGGAAGCTCATCTGAATTCTTTCGGACCGTAAACCAGGATTCTGTACAGTCGAAATCGCGACGTCGATTTTCGTTTCACGCCATCTGGGACAGATAGACAGATTTGACCTGTCTCGATTGCTGATGTAATTGGTAAGTGTCGTCGCTCCTCAATGAATCGCCACGCGGTATTTTGTTGAGACGTCGCGTCTTTTGGATGGGTCTTAGTGTCTCATTACGGCGTTGTAACAGTAATCTCTCAACCAAGATGTGTCTTTCTGCTGGGCTGGAAAAATAAGGCGTGAGTTTGGGTTTAATCCCCCTTTTTTATATTGTGCTTGGGGAGAGAACCTTTGGCATTGGTGTCGTTATTGCCATCATTATTGTCTCCAACATGTATCATTATTATTACCATCATCACCATAATCATGATAGCCATCATCCTTAACATTTATAACATTACTGCGAGTCAAATCATTTTCATATTGCTATATTGCTCTGTCATTGAAACTCTTCCATCATCTCTTTTGTGTGTGTGTGTGTGTGTGTGTGTGTGTGTGTGTGTGTGTGTGTGTGTGTTCTACTCTCTCTCTCTCTCTCTCTCTCTCTCTCTCTCTCTCTCTCTCTCTCTCTCTCTCTCTTGTTCGTTTATTTTTGTTGTTCGTCTCTTAGCAGGATTTTGCATGAACTTTTGTACACGTTTTGAATAAAAAATGGAATGAATCACGGAGAAAAAACAAAGTTTGATACAAATCTGTGGAGCGGATGAGAATCCAAAAACAGGTTTAGAATCGACCCAACGAAATTACTCAAACAAACTACTCCACAGAATTCTACGAAACTTGGTGAAAAGATGTATGTTGCTATAGCAAAAAATCCATTTATTTATGGTGTGAACCTAGTCATGTATCTGGATCAGAGAGAGAGATATTGTTTACACGACTTAACGTTTTCGTGTATAACATTTCCGCAAGTAGCGATATAACGACTGCTTTAAAAAAAAAAAAAAATCATGCCGATCAGATCCCTTCGAGGGCCCCATTTCGTCATACGAACATCATATGTGTTCCGGTTTTGCTATTTTCGGGCGTAAAGGCCTGAACATTGTAATAATGGCTGAAAATATTTAACTGTATGTCCCCTTTTTCGTTGTTCCTTACACTGACAATTAAATTGAAAGGTTACAGTGTGAACAAACAGTAATGATTAAAGACAACCTGCAGTGTTGACTTTATAACGGGGGGGGGGAGAGGAGGAGGGGGGGGGGGGGGGGGGGACGAGATCAACAGCATTTCAAACCATTAGAGGTTCACAAATCTTCTTTTGAAAATCAAACTGGAAAACAGATCCTACCGAAACCCGGCTGGTAAACAGGAAGACTGTAAGGCTAGCTAAGGGGGAGGCTTCCGGAGGGGTGTTCCTTTTCAAACGTACCAGCTGAAAACAGTCGCGCGAAGGAAAATCAATTCAAAGGCGCGCAAATGGACAGCGTCGGATCAAAGCACAGACCAAGCATTTGTTCAGTTTTGTAAAAGGTCCCGAGTTCTCCCGTGTGTCCATCTGGTTTGGTTTTGTGTCGCTTTCTGAAGACGCCACTGAATTTGCAATGCAAACCTTCTCTGCCGCACAGGCCATCTCTTTTGGTGGAGCGCTGCTCTCTCTGAAGAACTGGTTCCGGACAGACTTCTGGCAAAGCCTGACGGAGTGACGAAGGACGGAAGATGTTGACGTGGTCAACATTGTTAAGCATTACAGTCACAAATTTAACTCTGGTTATCAGTCTCGCTGGCCTTGTGGGTGACACGTCAGATGTCAATTTCAAGGTGTGGAATTCGATTTGTTAATGTGTTAGATCTTACTTTAGGGGGTGGGGGTGTAGTGTAGTGTGTGTGTGTGTGTGTGTGTGTGTGTGTGTGTGTGTGTGTGTGTGTGTGTGTGTGTGTGTGTGTGTGCGCGCGTGCGCGCGCGTATATATATATATATATATAAGTATATATATATATATATACATGTGTGTACGTGTGTGTTCTAGCAATTATATTGACATTCTTTTTTATGATGTTTGAATTTCAGTTCAACAAAAGGCCATACAGATTAGCATTTGTTCTTAGTCAGTGTGTGCGTGAGTATGAGTGAGTGTGTGTCTGTGTGTGTGAGTATCTGTCTGTCTGGGTCTGTGTCTGTGCATGGATTTAGTGATTCTTCTAATCCTGTTTTATTTTGTATGGCAAGATTCGATTTATGGGTATGGAAGAAATTGTACCAGTCACAAGCTTCTGAAGGAAAGAATGTGTCGTTTCTTCCATAAAGCATTGCGCTGGGAGAGCTGAATTCGAATGAAATTAAGAACAATTAGTCGGTTTTTCTTTCACTAACATCTGGCTGTTAGCCTCCGTGGCTGTTGTATTCCAATATTGTAGAGATCCAGTTTGCAAGAGAACAATTACAGAGGTAACTTTTTTTTTTTTTTTTTTTTTTGGGGGGGGGGGGGGGGGGGGGGGGGGAGGAGGTGTGTACATTTTCTTCTTTTTTTTATACTTTTTAGTCTTTCACCCAACTCCTTCTATTCGTGTCCTTTATGTTCATTTCTTCATCATCGTACCTTTTTTCTTCTTCTTTCAATTCGCTCCTTCTTCTTGTCATCATTGTTTTCCACTCTCTGCTCATCTTCCTCACTCTTCTTTGTTCTGAAGTTTTAAGCAGGAATCCAAGAAGTCTGTCCTTCTCAGTTTGGATTTTTTTTTTTTATCGCACATCATAATCAGAACAACTGCTGACCACTGTCTGATATACCAATGATTAAGATCAACATTCTAAATTTTGTCAGCCTACTCTTAAGCTAAGACGTGGCTATCCATAGCTATAAATGCTAACCCGATGGAGATTTTTTAAAAAAACATAACGAAATAATAATTATAGTGTTCATATAGTGCTTTATATAGCACAAAAAGAACTATTCAAAGCGCTCGCACGCGCCATGTCCATACATGCAAATGGAAGGGGGAAATCAGGTAGAGAAAAGAAGGGTGAGTTCTAGAAGAGCGCAGTGCAATGCTGGATACTGATGAAGAGGGAAAGGAAAGTCATTCCAGAAGTCGTGTGCCGGCAGACAGAGGAAAAGCAGCGACTAACGGTGTGATGGATTGTATGGGGTCCTGGAGTTCGGAACCAGAGTATATCTGACGTGGAGCGTAGAAAACGAGATAATGTATAGATGTGAGGACAGTCACAGAGAGATGGAAGAGATGACGTCACAGAGTTGTTGGTGCGTTTATGGTAGATAGTATTGACCTCAAACGTCATTGAAAGTAGGACAGGTTACCGTTGGGGAAGACTACATGAGCGAGCGGTGCGATCTGATGTTTTCCGGGCTTGCGATTTTTACACTTGTGGGTAGATCATGCGGACAGACCAGACGAGGGAGGGGTACAGAATTCGATGCAGGAGAAGGCAAATGATGGCGAGACACAGAGAAGAGTGGTTCCGTAAAGAGACAGAAAAAAGGTTATGAAATGGAGAGGCTGGAGACCAGTTAGAAGATAGAGAGATGGGATTAAGATTGTGGAGTGGAGAGACAGGAATATGAAGAGAGGAGACAGAAGAAGGATTGTACGGTGGAGAGACAGGAACAGGTATACAAAAGTGGAGAGAAAGGAGAAAGGACATTAAGTGAGAGAGGCTGGAGGAGATTAATATAGTGGCTCAACAGGGACAGGATTATAAAGTGGTACTAAAGGAGACAGGTTACAAGATGGTAATACGATACAAGACTTGTGAAGCCAGGAAACAGGAGAAGACTTTACAGTGAAAGACAAGAGAAGGGTTATAAAATGGAGAGACAAGAGAAGGATAATCAAGCACAAAGACAGGAGACGGGTCATAAAGTACCGAGACGGGAGAAGGGGCTGTGAAGTTGAAAGAGAAGGTTGATAAAATGGAGAGACAAGAAAATATACATGAAATGCAGAGGGAAAGTATGGTGATGAAGTGGGGAGGAGGCAGAAAGGGATTATGAACAGGATAGACAGAAGGAATATAAAATGGGGGAGACGAGAGTATTCTTAGACAGGAGAATGATCTTAAAATGCAGAGACAAGAAAATAACTACGAAGTAAATAGAATGGCGAATGGTCATAACGCAGGCGACAGGAGAATGATCATAACATGGAGGGAGGGAGAGAGAGAGAATGGGCTATAAAAAAAGGAGTACACAATGGAGATACAGAAGAACGCTTCCGTGGTGGAGAGACAGAGGAAGGGTCATTAAGCAGAGAGAGACAAGGAAAGGCCTATAAACTGAGGAAACGGGCGAAGGGTTATACACTTGAAATATACAAGAGAGAAGTATTGTGAAGCGGAGAGACAGGAGAAGGATTCCACAAAGCCAAGACATGAGAGGAGTCATAAAGTGGAGAGATGAAAGATGGTTAGAAAGCGAAGAGATAGCGAGAGTAACGGCAGTGGAGAGGCAAGAGAAGGATTGTCACGTAGACAGACAAAAGAAAGGTTATGAATTGGAGAGAGAAGTGAAGGGTTATAAAGCGGATAGACAGGAGAAGAGTGATAAGGTAAAGAGCCAGGGAAGGGTGTCGAAGTGGAGAGATAGAGGAACGGTTGTAAAGTAGAAAGGAGATGGGTTAGAAAGAAGAGAGACAGGAGAAGGGATGAAATGTTGGGGAAAGTGTAATGAATCGTCGAGACAGAAATACCCAAGAGAATGGTTCGGAAGTGGAAAAGACAAGACTGAGCTTATGAAAAGGGGAAAGAGGAGAAGGATGGTAAAGTGGGGAGGCAGGAGTAAGACTACACAGTGGGGAAGCAGAAGAGTTATAAAGATGGGTGATAAAGACAGAGGTTTTATACATATAAATGGGACGACAGGAGAGGTTACGAAACGGAGAAAATAAGAGAAATGTTATACAGTGGAGAAAAAGAAGTAGGCTTATAAAATGGGGGACTGGAGACGGGTTCTAAAAATGAGAGAGATAGGATAATGTTTCTACAGTGGGAATGGCTATGAAGTTGGCCACAGGAGAAGTCTTGTGGCGGGCGGGGAGAGTGATGAACTTTTTTTTAGGAGAAAGGAGAATGGTTGTAAACGGGGAGATGTGAGAAAGTTGAAAAGAGGGGGGCGGGGTACTGTTGAAGTATTATAGTGTATTAGATTGGAAGGCTCATGAAGAGGAGAGAGAGAAATTGGATTATAAGTCCAGAGCTGAGAAAGGTCATAGGCTGGAGAGACAGGAGAAGGATTATTAAGTGGAGAGGTATACGAAGGGTTAATATGTTGGGAGACAGGAAAAGAATCTTAAAGTGGACAGGTCAGACGCGGATGGAATGACAAGAGAGGACTGATAAAGTGGAGATTGGGGGACAAGGGTAAGAAATTGGGGGGGGGGGGGGGGGATAAGAGAGGGGTAATAAAGTGGAGATAGAAGAGAGAGTTATACAATGGACAGACTAGAGAAGGGTTATGTGGAGAGACGAGACGAGGTTTATACAATGGAAAAGCTGGGAGAAGGTTATAGAGAGAAAAGGGGTGGGGTCCAAAAGAAGCGGAGAGTCAGAGGAACTTTTAAAGTGGAAGGATTATACAGCGTTGGATATTCTGGCCTGGTGCTGGAGGTGTGAGAATCGGGGAGTGGCAACAACACAGTCAGACGTGGAATATGCGGAACAATCATTGATCTCTGTTTCAACATTGTCTTTTAACAGGCTGAATGATAATCTGCATATACAGTTTATGGTCATTCCGACATGCGTTCGCTCGTTCGATCGAACACTTTCAACTTTGGCCATTGTCATATTGACTGTGTGGTGAACCATCTGGCATTGGGAAATTTCACAAAATTATTCTTAACAAAATTATGAAATTGAATGATATTAACGTGGACCTATCCACACATACACATTGAATTATCGTATTCTCGTTTTCCTTCAGTTTTCCCCTTGCTCTCTTCCCCGCCTTCCTCTCTCCTCCTCCGCCTTTTTCTCCTTCGCCACCTCTTCCTCCACTAGCTCTTTCTTATCCTCCTCCACTTCCTTCTCTTCTCCTCCTGTTCCTGCTCCCTTTTCTTCTTCTTTTTTTCTTCTTCTTATTGTTGTTGTTGTTGTTCTTTGTTTCTTCTTCTTCTTCTTCTTCTCCTCCTCCTCCTGCTCCTCCTCCTCTTCTTCTCTTTTCTTCTTCTCTTCTTCTTCTTCTTCTTCTTCTTCTTCTTCTCCTCTTCTTCTTCTTCTTCTTCTTCTTCTTCTTCTTCTTCCTTCTTCTTCTTCTCTTCTTCTTCTTCTTCTTCTTCTTCTTCTTTCCTCTTCTTCTCTTTCTTCTTTCTTCTCTTCTTTCTTCTTCTTCTTCCTCTTCTTCTTCTATTCTCCTTCTTCTTCTTCTCTTCTTCTTCTCCTCTTCTTCTTCTTCTTCTTCTTCTCTTATTTTCCTCTTCTTCTTCTCCTTCTTCTTCTCTCTCTCCTCCTCTTCTTCTCCTCCTCTTCTTTCTCTCTTCTTTTTTTCTTCCTCGTCTTCTTCCTCTTCAGTTTTTCTCTTCTTCTTCTTCTTCTTTTTTCTTCTTCTTCTTTTTTTTCTCCTTCCTCTTCTTCTTCTTCTTTCTTCTTCTTCTTCTTCTCCTCCTCCTCCTCCTTCCTCTCTTCTTCTTCTTCTCTTCCTCCTCCTCCTCCTCCTCCTCCTCTCCTCCCTCTCCTCTCCTCCTCCTCCTCTCTTCTTCTTCTTCTTCTTCTTCTTCTTCTTCTTCTTCTTCTTCTTCTCCTTCTTCTACTCCTTCTCCTCCTCTTCGTCGGCTTCTTTTTTTTTTCTGATTGTACATTTCCTTCTTCACATTTTCTTCTCCCCCTCCAGCTCATGTAAAGGCAAGCAGTGTGTTGCTCTCTTTCTAATCATTCCAACATCGACCTTTCATGCTTTCATTTTCCTTTTTTTCTTTAATTTGTATTCTTATTTCTTCTTTCTTCGTCTTCTCTTCTTTTTTTTCTTCTTCCTCCTCGTCTTCCTCCTCCTCCTCCTCCTCCTCCTCCTCCTCCTCCTCCTTCTTCTTCTTCTTCTTCTCTTCTTCATCCAATAGTGGCATTATCACCTTACAGTCTCCACCTCCTCCTGTTAGAGAGAGAGAGAGAGAGAGAGAGAGAGAGAGTGTGTGTGTGTGTGTGTGTGTGTGTGTGTGTGTGTGTGTGTGTGTGTGTGTTCATGGATGCGTGTGTGTGGGGGACGCGTGCGTGTACGTGAGTGGGTGGGTGTCTGTCTGTCGTGCGTGTGCTGCTTCTCGACCACAACACGTTGCCCAGCAGCGCTGAAGGGTAAACACGGCACCGCCTGAAATGTCAAGAAAGATGACCACCGCTCTGACATTTGTCAGCCTCCTCTTCCGCTGCAGGGGTGGCTATTCCGTGGTCATCGAGACTGGCCCTGAGGGAGGAGAGAACCAGGGACATTGAAGGTGGGAGAAGAGCAGGGCAAGGATTATATAATGGAGGAGGCTGTGGCCAAGGGGTATTGATACTGTAACGGAACGGTCAAGCATGCCGATTAGGTGCCAGTGAGTTCTGTCCACACAAAAAAGAAACAGGACTGGGTTGTACAGTTAGTTCACTGTCATGGGGTAGGGAGCGCGGGAGAGAAGGTTAGGGGTATGGGAACAAAGGTTTTAAAGAAGAGTTGGATCGGGTTTGTAAGAGTGGAAAATAAAACTGACATGATCTAAGTTACAGCTTTCATCACACATGCACGTGTGTGTGCACATGCGCACATGCGCACACACACACACACACACACACACACACACACACACACACACACACACACACACACACTTGCGCACACACACTTACGCATTCACGTACGAGAGAGAGAAAGAGACG
>JADBJO010001626.1:155000-160000 GCA_016801955.1 Conus betulinus
AACTTTCTTGATATGGCAGTTGTGAACGCGTTCATAACAAAAGAAACTTACCTTAATGTTTATCTTAAATGAAATGGGTTGCCATTGAAGAGACTGTAAGAAAAGAGTGATACGGTTAGATGTTTTTCCTTTCTGGGGACAAGTCGAGTTGTGGAAGTTTGCACTCATGGAAGGGAAATGACTATGACGCAAGCAAACCAAGTATGAGAGAATTACACTACAAAGTACTGTGAAGTCATTAAGTGTGAGTGCCCTGCAGAACTGACATTTGAGCATATACTGGTAAAATGTGCTTCAATGAAAGTTTTCCCTTCCCCCGGAAGTCGTAGAATGTATTTTCCCTGTTTCTAATTTTATTTTGGGATCAGTTAAATCTTTTCAACCTTTCAATATTTAGATTAGCTAGTTGTTTCTTATGTAATCCTGTTGCACGTTTCTTGTAACTCTCTCTCTTTGTCTCTCTCTCTCTCTCTCTCTTCTCTCTCTCTCTCTCTCTCTCTCTCTCTCTCTCTCTCTCTCTCTCTCTCTCTCTCTGTCTCTCTCTCTCTCTCTCTCTCTCTCTCTTTCTCTCTTTTTTTTTTTCTCTAAAATTTGTTTTGATGATGTTACAATTTTAACAAAGTTTTGCTGCTTTTGATGCTAGAGCCTAAGATCATCGACACGATGAAAAGACTTTAAATAAAAATAACTAACTAACAACACTAGTCGGCGCGAGAGAAGGCAAAATAACAGTGAGTAGTGCTTTGAAGAAAAGAGGCTGACAAAGGGAAAGTGGAGAGATAGGAGGGGGATTATAAGATGAGGCGACAGGAGGCATGAGAAGATTTTGAAGTGGGGAGATTGGGAATGTGTATAAAGTCAGGGACAGTAGAAGTGTTATGAAGAGTCGGGACAGGAGAAGAGTTATAAAGCGGGACGATAGGACAGAGACTATTGTCCTGGGACGGCAAATGGATGTTCATAAACAAAAAGGCAGTAGAAGGGTAAGACATTTGGGGGGAAACGTAAGAAATGGAAACGCAGAGATGGTTTTCAAACTGGGGGACAAGAGAAGGGTTACAAACCATGGAGACAACAGAAGGGTTGCAACGTGAGGAGACGACAGAAGGATAAGAAAGTGGAGACATCAAAGAAGATGTATAAAGTACAGAAAACACACACACAAAAAACATCATAATAAATGTGGAGACAAGAAGTGTATAGACAAGTAGGAACAGAAAAGTATGCTCATGAAGCGGGGAGACAAGAAACGTTTATAGAACGAAAGACAGTGGGAAAGCAAGAAAGGACTTATGAATTTCAGGATATAGGAGAAGAGTGTTGTAGTGGACAGACAGGAACAGTTACACATTCTAGGGAGACAGAAGACCAGTGATGAATGGCAGAGCCAGGAGAAGATCTTTTTACAGGGAGGGGACAGGAGAAGGGATATAAATGGAGGAAACACAAGGATAGGAGAGAAGGGTTATAACCTGGGAACACAGGAGAAGAGTGATAAAATGGGGAGACAGACAGAAGAAGGGTTATAAAGTTGAAAGACAAAAGAAGGATTACGAAGTGGGGAGAGGTGGGGGGGGGGGGGGGTTATAAAGTTGAGAGATAAGAAAAAGGTTGTAATGGAGAGCCAGAAAGAGGTTTATAACAGGTGGGGACAGGAGCAAGGTTATGGAGTTTGGAGACTAGTACGATCAACGTGGACACGTCCAATCAGCTCAGTAAAGAGCCTGAATAGCTCAGTTGGTAGAGCGCCTGACTCGCAATCTTAGTGATCCTGGGGTTGCGGGTTCGAACCTCCGCCGGGGCGTTTTCGGTACAGGGGGATTTTTCCCTCGGAGTTAACATTGGTTCTGACTCCATTTCCCATACAGTCCTTCGAATGAGACTATAAACCGAGGTTTCGTGTGTGAACGCACGCATAACATCTTGCACACACGTAAAATCCCATCACCAACGTTCGGAAGAGTAGGCCAGTTCGGCCGTTGGTATGGATGACACGTTACACATAGCATGCACCCTGAGTGAGAAATGGAAAGAATGAAGGAAGTAAGGAAAATGAGTGATCGATATATGAACGATACTGGCAGGATGACACGGGAAACGACTGAATGAAGCGCCAGCTGGCAGCTCTTCAGTCGGCACTACCCAGGTAGGCAGCCCGTTGTGTAAACGAGTGTTGATTGTAAAGCGCTTAGAGCTTGGCGTCTAGCCGAGAATAGGCGCTATATAAGTATTCATTATCATCATCATCATCATCATACATATTATTGTATCGTGACCCCATTACTTTTCGTCTTCGTCTTTTTTTCCTCCTCCTCCTCCTCCTCCTCCTGCTCCCCCCTTCTCCTCCTCCTCCTCCTCCTCCTCCTCCTCTTCTTTTCTTTCTCTTCCTCCTACCCCTCCTTTTCTTCTTCCTCCTCCTCTTTTTGTTCTTTTCCTTTTTGTTGTACTTCTTCTTGTTGTTGTTGTTTTTCTTGCCCCTTTTTCTTTCTTCTTCTTCTTCTTCTCTTCTTCTTCTTCTTCTTGATGATGATGTTGTTGTTATTATTTTTCTTCTTCTTCTTCTTCTTCTTCTTCTTCTTCTACTACTACTACTACTACTACTACTACCACCACCACCACCACCACACCACTACTACTGCTACTACTACTGTTATCACTTCTGCTACTACTTTTTTTCTTCTTCTTCTCCTTCCTTCTTTCTTCTTCTTCTCCTTCTTCTTCTCCTTCTCCTCCTCCTCCTCCTCCTTTTTCTTCTTCTTCGTCTACTACCACTACTACTACTACTACTACAACTCTTCCTTCTCCTCCTCCTCTTCCGCCTCTCTTCCTCCTCCTTATCCTCCTCCTTCCCGTCCTCCTCCTCTTCCTCCATCTCATCATCCTCCACCTCCTGTTTCTCTTCCTTTAACTTCTTCTGATCTTCTTTTTTTCTTCCTATTGCTGTAGCCAGCTCTGCGTCTGCGGTTTTCCTTTTCTGATCTTCTTTGCCTACCTCACCCTGTTCATATAAATGCAAGTGGCGTCTATATTTCCTCTCCTGATTATTCCAGCCTTGAATTTTGATGTGTTCATGTTCCTTCTTTTCCTTCACTTTCTTCTTTCTTTTGACATCACTCTTCATCTCTTCTTCTTCTTCTTCTTCTTCTTCTTCTTCTTCTTCTTCTTCTTCTTCTTCTTCTTTCTTCTTCTTCCTCTTCTTCTTTTCGTAGCATTATTGTTTATATTCTCAGACTAGTAGATGTGTGTTTGTGTGTGTGTCTGTGTGTGTGTGTGTGTGCACGCGCGCGCGCGCGCCCGCGCGCGCGTGTATGTGGTGTGTGTGTGTGTGTGTGTGTGTGTGTGTGTGTGTGTGTGTGTGTGTGTGTGTGTGTGTGTGTGTGAGAGAGAGAGAGAGTGTGTGTGTGTGTGTGTTGTGTGTGTGCGCGGGGGGGGGGTCTGTGGTCTGTGGGTCTGGGTCTGAGTTTTGTTGTTGTTGTTTTGGGGGGGGGGGTTCTTGCCTACAAAGCATTGGCGAGAAACGCTGAAGTGTAAAACAAAGCACCGCCTGAAATGTTAAGAATGCTGACCACCACCCTGACATTTGTCAGCCTCCTCTTCAGCTGCAGGACTGGCTATTCCGCGGTCATCGATACCAGAGTCTGGCGCACGTGTTGGGGTGGATAAGGACAGGTGGGAACGCTGACGACAGTGAAGCTGCTAACAGGGCAAGGCAAAGGTTGTATAATGGACCAGAATGTGCCAGGGAGGTCGTTGGAAAGTAGAACTGGACTAGAGCATGCTTATAAGCTAGTGGTGAGCTCTGTCCACAAAAAAAGTCAGATTAGTCTGTATATTTAGTTCACCGTCATGGAGCAATGAGGGTGGGAGGGAAAGCGGGGTCGGAGTGTGGGAAACACCGTGTCAAAGAAGAGTTGGGACGGAGTCGCAGAAGTGGAACGCGCTAACTAACTATTGATCCGGCTCTCTCCACACGCGCACACACCACAAAAAGATTGTCACTAATTTGCACATTGAGTTCATCAGCATTCTCATTTGCATTGCTTATTTATCGATTGGCCGGTTCTGGCCCTGGCTGATGTCAAGGTTGTTTGTGAGATCAACAACTGTTGCTGGGAAATGCTACAGACAGTGTTGTGTTTGCTTTCCTGTCCATTTGTTTGGGTTTTTGTTTTTGTTGTTGTTTCATCTGTTTTTTTTGTTTGTTTGTTGTTTTTTTTTACCTTGCCTTATGCACTTACATACCGTAGATGATACACGAGAAAAATTGTAGTCGCATCTTTGGCTCTTTTTAGGCTAGACTGTTAAAACGCTTTACTTATAACACTTCCTGAGAATTTTACAGGTTAACTGCAGGGGGGGTTGTGAATTTTTTTTTTTTTAACTTCCCTTATTTTGAAGATACCAAAACTAAAGCCTGATATTCTCCCTCCTCTTCAATCTGCATCCAAGTGAGCTGAGTGCAGGCAGAAATTGAGACAAATCTTGAAAATGATTCATAGTGAGTCCGCCCAAAACAAGAACAAATCAGTTACAAGACAAAACGCTTGTAACTTGTTTGTCCTTGTTTGGCTAAGAATCATTCTAAAAATTCTTGTTTCCAGTCGACTGAAATACTAGATCTGATTTGCATTGCTACAAAAAAATATACCATGGTAGGCACAGAGCCACCCACTCGTCCGAGCTTCTTCATCTATACATCTTCTCAGCTCTCGCTATTTCCCAGATACGTGCACCTTTCAAAAAACATACATTAACACATCTCAAAACGACTTTGCGTTGAATTGCTTTTTTCTCACGCTTGACCTTCTAGTGGAATTACCTTCATTCTGTGTTTGCCACTCTCAAGCCTCTGACTGTTTTCAGATCCATCCTAATGTCTCATCTATATTCCAAATGCTTTTCTTCTTCTTCATTTTCTCAACACAATGCTAGTAAATTTGTGTCATGTTATTTGCACTTCCCCAGCCATAGCGTCAGAGTGCCTGTGGTGTGCTGATGTA
>JADBJO010001626.1:162500-165000 GCA_016801955.1 Conus betulinus
TCCCCTCCCTACCCTAAAGAAGACACCTCTCAGACTTCAAGAAAAGGAATGGGGTCAGTATTAGATAGGGCCATCTGCAACTGTTCCGTCCACAACCCGCCGGGACCAGAACCTGGCAGTGACAGAGCGGGGTGGGAACGGACGATCCCTGGCGTTCTTTCAACAGTATAAAAAAAAAGTGCAACCTCCTTTGCGTGTGCCTCTTTACCGTAGCTTTTCATCGGATAGAATAAATGGGATAACATTGAGCTGGTGGGGGAAGTGTGTGTCATAACGGAGACTGTGGGATGACGGATGCGATCTTCTGATGTCTCTTGAGCACTTAAGGGAAGAGAGGATAGGCGAGGGTGGTGGGGAATGGGGTCTCTGATACCGACTGTCGGCGTGTATATCGTTACAATTCACACTGTCGTCGATGGTGATGTGGCCTGGTGATAGGAAAGGTTGAGGAAAAGTGCTTAG
This sequence comes from Conus betulinus, assembly GCA_016801955.1. NCBI lineage: Eukaryota > Metazoa > Mollusca > Gastropoda > Neogastropoda > Conidae > Conus > Conus betulinus. The sequence goes on from JADBJO010001626.1 coordinate 162,963, forward strand.
CCTGAGGGCAACAAGCGAGTGCTGAATTAGAGATAGCGCAGTCCATGTACACCACAAGAACGCACACACGCACGCACGCACGCGCGCGCGGACACACACACACACACACACACACACACACACACACACACACACACACACGCACGCACACCGCACACACACACACACACACACGCACATACACACAAACATACACACACGCGCGCGCACACACACACACACACACACACACACACACACACACACATACACACACATACACACACACACACAAACATACACAAACCGATGTAAAAATCTATGACTCGCACAGCTCTCTCTCTCTCTCTCTCTCTCCTCCATCTCTCTCTCTCTCCTCTCTCGTCTCTCTCTCCTCTCTCTCTCTCTCTTGTTAACTTCTTTGCCTTTATGAGCATAGTTCATTGTTGAAGTCAATACCTGTTTCTTCGTGGTTGTTGTTTGTGTTACCATATTATAATTCATACGTTTAGTACTAGATTTGTAGAATAATAACAAGTTTGAAAGTGGCTAACTAGGCCGATAAATTTTTACCGTAGTAAAATAAAGAATCTTGTGACTGTCATTGTCATTGTGACACTCTGTCTCTCTCTCTCTCTCTCTCTCTCTCTCTCTCTCTCTCTCTCTCTCTCTCCTCTGTCTCTCTCTCGTCTCTGCCTCCTCTCTCCTCTCCCTCATCTCTTCTCTCTCTCTCTCTGTCCTCTCTCTCTCTCTCTCTCCTCTCTCTCCCCTCCTCCCATCTCTCTCCGTAGTCTCTCTCTCTCTCTCTCCTCTCTCATCTCTCTCTCCTCACTCCTCTCCTCTCTCCTCTCTCTCACTCTCTCACATCTATCCTCTCTCTCCTCTCTCTGGTCCTCTCTCTCTCTCTCCTCTCCCTCTCCCTCTCTCCCTCTCTCAAGTCTCTGTCTCTCTCCTCGCTCTCTCTCTCCTCTCTTCTCTCCTCTCTCTCCTCTCTCTCTCTCTCTCTCTCTCTCTCCCTCTCCTCTCTCTCTCTCTCAACTCCTCTACACCCACACACACACACACCACACACACACACATATATATATATATATATATATATCCTATATATATAAACATAATCTGAAAAGTTTAGCTGGGGGAAAACAAGTTCATATCTCTCTATCCTCTCTCTCTCTCTCTCTCTCTCTCCTCTCTCTCTCTGTCTCTCTCTCTCTCCCTCTCCTCTCTCTCTCTCTCTCTCTCTCTCTGTGCGTGTGTGTGTGTGTGTGTGTGTGTGGGTGCATGTGCGTGCACACACACGTGACAGACAGACAGACACAGGTAGACAGACAGACAGGAACAAAAGAGAGGGACGCGATCGATTAGAGGAAGAGATAGAAAGAAAGAGAAAAAAGAAAGAAAGAAAAAAGAGAAAGACAGGTGAGAGATAGGCAACAATGGAAGTGGGAAGGGAGGAAGGGAATGGCCGCTTGAGAAGTATCATAAAACTGAGGATTGAAAATACTCTGCCAGAGGTTTCTGAACTGAATGACCGAAGGTCATCTATCCTGAACTAAACGTGTGGATCGCGGACTTAAAAGCGTCCTCGTCTATCCTGTCACCATTCTTCAACTACACGATCTTTCAGTCGCGATCCATCGTCGCTGAGTTATGAGTATCAGCCAAAATCCAGGGAAAGGCATTTATCAGAATGCTCCAAGAACTGTTTGGTTTGTGTAAAGGGAGGTAACTCGCTGAAAACTCTCCTGTCCAAAAAAGCAGAAAGAAATGGTAACAGGTTGACAGGCTCTCCTTGATTGAAATCAAGTTGTGGCGGATTGACTTAAATTTTCATTTTGGAGTCCAGGTTCCTTCGAAAACAGGTCATGCAGTACGGCTTTGATATTCTAGACCATAGTGTTTTGAAAATAAGTGATTTTTTAGGGAAATGAGCTCAAAATCGATCTGGCCTGCTCACACACGTTCCAAACCTAAAAATATATCGTAGTCGAGCACCAGGCAGCAGTAAGTTATTGATTTTACAGGTTGTGTATCTATTTCTTCAGGAATGATTGTC
>JADBJO010001626.1:170000-192500 GCA_016801955.1 Conus betulinus
AAGGCAAAGACTGGACCCTGCCGATCGTGGACGTGCCTTAGCGTTGATTGACGAAGGGATTTCTGGCCGCGAGGTGGCTAGGCGTCTGAACGTGTCCCATTCCACCATCCAACGTCTTGTAGAGAGGTTTCAGGCCACTGGCAGCGTGCAGGATCGGCCACGATCAGGCCGTCCTCGGTGTGTACCGACAGACATGCTGACCGATTCCTCCTGCTGTCTGCCCTATGCAATCGGACTGTCCACCTCATCCACCTTGAGGCGTGAGCTCCTGCAGGCTGCAAATGTCAATGTCAGTAGAAGGACAGTTTTGTAACCGTTTGCACGAGTTCGGGCTGTCATCCCGGAGACCAGCAGTCCGAGTACCACTTACTCCAGCTCACCGCAGAGCGGGCGGACTGGTGTCGTCATCACGTTCGCTGGACGAGGCAGCAATGGTCTCGAGTGCTGTTCACAGATGAGTCCCCGCTTCACCTTGACATTCAATGACGGCAGGACCCGAGTGTGGCGCGAAGGCCAGGAGAACGTTTTGCTGACGCCACAGTTCGTGAGGTGGATCGTTACGGAGGGGGTTCTGTGATGGTCTGGGGTGGCTTCAGTCGTCAAGACAGAACTCCCCTGTACGTCATTCAAGGCATGCTGACAGGGGCGCGGTACCGTGACGAGATTGTGAGGCCCCTGATCCAGCCCGCCCTTCAGGCCATGGGTAACGCTGCTGTTTTCCAAGACGACAACGCCCGTCCACACCGAGCCCGTGTCGTGGACGATCATCTGCAGCAAGAGGGGATCATCCGGATGCAGTGGCCATCTCGCTCACCCGATCTGGCTCCAATTGAGCACCTCTGGGATGTCCTTGGACGGCGGGTAGCCCACAACCCCCCCCGCCTGTTGACGTGGCCCAGCTCACTCACTCTTTTCTGCAGCAGGAGTGCAGGCCATACCGCGGGACACTCTTCGGACCCTGGTGGACTCCATGCGTCGACGTTGTGCCGCTTACCTGGCGGCGAACGGTGGCTACACCCGGTACTGAATGGTGCAGTTTTCAGTTGTGGCTTATGTGACGATCCTGAGAAAGGGTGATTGGACATTACAGCCCGCTGTCCGCGTTTGATTTGTTGATTTCGTGCAATGGGTCCAATGAATTTGTTCTTGAATAAATTTGGAAGATTTTGCGTCCGTTCTTCTTAACATTGGCTGTAGTTTTGTCTCTGGGAGACAGCGTTGGCAATGGCCCTTAACTTTTTGCCAGTAGTATATATATATATATATATATATATATATATATATATATATATATATATATATATATATATATATAATATGTGTGTGTGTGTGTGTGTGTGTGTGTGTGCGTGCGTGCGTGCGTCTGTCTGTCTGTATGTGCGAATACGCGTGTATTATGTTGATAGACATGTTATCGAAAGTATTGTTGGTATATGTTTTAATTCCTACATTTACTTATTTTCCATTTTTAGCTCAGTCTTCTTAAAAAAAACAAAAAAACTCGAATTACTGTGTATAATTTGTGTCACACTAAAGATACCAGTTTCTCATGGCATCTAACGGAGGAAATACTGACACGCAGCAAAACTGCACTACAGTCTATAAGACAGCAATCCAGCACGTAAGATGTTAAAAGACATGGGGGGGGGGGGGGGGGGGGGTCCCATCACTGCCCTCCAAGCTCCGAATCAACATCAATAAGGTTTTTTAAAAGTCACGTGATCATTAGAAATCATTGTCTATCGGTAAATTATTACATTTTTTTCCCTTGAGCACTAAAAATCACGATTGTCTAAAGGTAAATTATTACATTTTCCCATCACGTTGTGTGTAGGTAAATTGTTACTTTTTTTCCCTGGAGCACTGAAATCACGATTGTGTATAAGTAAATAATTAAATTTTCACCTATCTCATCTCCTTGGCAAGTTGCACTGGGAGTGAGGGAAAGAAGGAAAAAAGCTCTTCATTCCTACACCACTTGACATTCCCCAGATTCAAACCACGAATCTTGCCGAGCTGTGGCATAGAAATGCTAAACTATTATTTTGTGTGATGCTGTTACACTTGTTCCTGGTGATAATTTTTCTGATTAACGAACTAGGTTGGAAAGGGTTGAACAGTTGTAAGTACTATACGTGTCACTATGAGAGAAAGTGTGATAATTAATTATTTCCCGTATTCATTAGGGTAGATCTGAAGTAAACATACAAGTATAGATAGAGATAGATAGATGTAGACATACATAATGTGAGAGAGAGACAGAGAGAGAGGGGGAGACAGAGAGAGAGAGAGAAATAAATATATATAAAGAGGGGAGGAGAGAGAGAGAGAGAGAGAGAGAGAGAGAGAGAGAGAAAGAGACAGAGACAGATAGACAGACAGAGACAGAGTGTGAACAGAAGAATTCATAATGAAAAAGAAAACAGAAAACGAAACAAGAAGACAGAAGAAGCAAATATATCAATGACAACCACAGTCTTTAGATGGATATATTTATCACTGAAACAGAGTAGATTCTCAGAAACGCCCCCCTTCCCCCTCCCTCTTCACCCCCCTCCCCCCCCCCCCTCCCCCCCTCCCCCCATCCTAACCCCCCCCCCCCCCCATATAACCTTTTTTCCATGCCCATATCAGGCAACCCAGCCATAAAAGGCATTGAGAGAGAGAGAGAGAGAGAGAGAGAGATGACATTTAGATGTAACAAAAAAGGAAACGTCACTAGCCAGCAACATTACGACATCAGACACCTCATAGGAGGCACAGATCCACGAGAAGAAGGATGGCCACCCTACTGCTTTTCTCCAGGAAGCGACAGCCACAGCGATACGTTTGAAATAACTTGAGCTGGCTCGTCATTCATGGCTGATTAGGACCGCTCCTGTCATCCAGGGATTGACGAGGTCGGTCACACTCCACAATAATTAGGAATACGCATCGAAGCGCTCTTTGAGCAAGCTTGCAAAGGAAGCTCTAAACATTCGCCAGAATCAGATCAAACTTCAGAGCAAAACTTCTCTCCAGCCATTTCATTTCTTTCGAAGAATTACACTGATCATTTACAATAAATGAATAGCCTGCATAAAGCATCCCAATACCCCTCTTCTGCTTTCGACCTCTAACGCACACGTGACCTTACCTTTTGGCCAATGCTTCCTGACAACGTTGTCTGTGATTGGCCAAATTATGAAAACAAAAATAAAATGTTTAACCTTTAGCACTAGCCGAGTATCCCCGAATGCTCCACATTCTGTCTATTTTTGTCTGTCTAAATATACATGCATTTTGATGCACATGTCAAGAAAAGGGCAATCAACGCTCAAACGCATAGATCAAAGAACATTCTATCTATTCTCTGCCTTCCTCCCTCCACCCCACCCCACCCCCTCTCTCTCTCTCTCTCTCTCTCTCTCTCTCTCTCTCTCTCTCTCTCTCCTCTCTCCTTGCCACTTTCTCTCTCTCTCACTCTCTCTCTCTCTCTCTCTCTCTCTCTCTCTCTCCTCTCTCTCTCTCTCTCTCTTGCCACTTCTCTCTCTCTCTCTCTCTCTCTTCTCTCTCTCTCTCCCTCTCCTCTCTCTTCTCTCTCTCTCCTCCACTCTTGCTCTCTCTCTCTCTCTCTCTCTCTCTCTCTCTCTCTCTCTCTCTCTACCTCTTCTTCTTACCACTTATTCTTCTTATTCTTCTTCTCTCTCACTCTCTCTCTCTCTCTCTCTCTCTCTCTCTCTCTCTCTCTGTGCGCAGATTTACAGATAGATAGATAGATAGACAAACATAGATAGATAGATAGATAGATAGATAGATAGATAGAGCCAACTTGTTTTTCAGGCGCTACCGGGATTCAAACCCGCAACTTTTGGATGGGTGGGTGTCTCAAGGCGTGCCGTTTTAGACAGATGTCTTCGCCACTGATAACAGACACCTGCTCTGAGTTGGGAAATTCAAAACTTATAAGTTTCTTTTGTTCCACCTCGACCAGATCCAGCTGGAACTCTTTTCAGCTGCTTCTGCCATTGGCTTCAGAGTTCTGGTTCTTCGTACCTGAAATGCCTAGCTGTTTCATGAGATCATAGGCTGATGAGCCTACAACTCCCTTTGCTTCCAAACTCCATGGCGAGAACCTGGTCCTGGAAGCCGGGTTTTCCCCAAGCTGCTGGCTAGACTGGCGTACTTCTCAGTTTTATAGGTGCGAGTTTGCTCCAGTCTGCCTTCGTATGACACAGCGAGTTTGATCAGATTCATTTGTTTTGATGAACCCGGGTGGAGGACAATATCTGGTCTCATACCACTCTTCCTGATGATCTCTGGATGGTTCGTCCGTCCATTCTGGAAGGTCCATGGAGTATTCCCAGTCATCTATTCCATCCAGTAAACCCTGCTTCCATGTTTTCGATATCACAGCTGTTCCAGACCATGATTTGTAGGCTTCTGCCGCGTAGATCTTCGTTGTTGGGGGCTTGTTGGCGTAGTACCTCCTCCGGCAGAGCTAATGGCATTTGCGATCCCTTTGAGCATTTGATTGTGCCTCCATGTGTACCATCCCATTGTTAGCACCGCTTTACATGAACACAGGACATGTTCCACTGTTTCTTTGCCGTGACAGAGTGGACACATAGGATTATCTGGTTTACCCCATTTGATCAGGTTTGAGTCCAAAGGGCAGGAGTCATCATACAGATCTGAGGATGAAGCTAACTGAGAGGTGCCATGTGTCATTCCAGGTGACACTTCCTTGCAGTGCGTTTTCCCACGTTGCACACTGTTCGTCGACCTTGCTGGACTGACTACCCTCTGGATTCTCTTGGCATCCTCTGCTAACTTTAGCTCCTCTATTACCATGTCTCTCTTTGCTTTCCTTTTTTGCTTTTGACCACCATTTCATTTCTGTCGACCCCAGCCGCTGTCTGTTGATCTGTGTGTGGCCTATTATTTCGCTGATCTCGAGGTTTTCCTTTGCCACGTCCACCGCCTCCTGCACTTTCCATGTTCTGCCGGTCTTTAGCTCGGGTCGGACTGATCTCACTACGTTGCCTTCCGAGAACTTAATTAACTCTCTTCAGTTCTTTCCTTGAATTTCGATCACCGGTGATCGACGTTTTCTTCCCGGAATTATGGTATTTAAAACAGCGTTTTTTGTTATCTGAAGCAATATATCGCCTAAAAAATCGAAATAGACACATTCGTCACAAAAAATATTATTTTAGAAATAATGCGCAGAATGTTACGAAAAAAAAACATCCGTCATGCAAAATGCAAAAATCTCAAAAACTGTTGATTACTAATCTTGCTTTATCCACTTTGTATTCCTCGAAGATGGATTTTAGAGGAAGCTTCAGCTTTTCTTGGCGACAGTAGAGTTCAACGTCAGTGAGATCAGGTAGGACACCCAGCCATTTCCTCGTATGTCTGTTGATCATATATTTGTAGTATAGATATATGGTTTGGAGTTATAATACTGAAGAAAACCTGGGCCGAGATATATGATAATAAATACAGTGATTCCCATATGTTGTGTGTTTTCTTTTTCTGTTTGCGTATACACACACACACACACACACACACACACACACACACACACACACACACACACACACACACACACACATTGCTTCGGAAGTGGAATCTCTATCTCTGTCTCTATCTCTTCTAACGCCCGCACTGTAAATAAAAACAGTCTTTGTGTAGATGAGAATGTACTCCACGATAGTGAAAAGACAGTTGAACGAACGTCTGAAGATTTTTGGAAGAATGTTAATTGATGTTTGCCAGATCTTTGACTGCTACATTTAATGTTTATCTTTTTCTCAGCTCAGAAGGAAGTGCAACTTATATATTGCAAAACAGGTCAAGCATAGTTGAAAGTTTTGTGCTTCCATCGATCGTTGTACATGAATTATTTTCATATCAATCGTTGTACATGAATTATTTTCGTATCACTCTGTTGCTGTATTTCATGGCTGTATTTCTGACCATGGGCACAACACAGGCCGAGAAACCGCACGCTCTTGAAGTGTGAAAGTGTTGGAAAAGAAAAAAAAACTAGTTTTTAATGTTATCCAAGTCTAAGTTATTTTAGATTCTCTGTGGCCACAGGAATCCCCTGTCACGGGAATCCCTGGAGAAACTGTCACATGCAGCGGCTGAAATTGATGTTGATCTCAACAGAGCAGTCGGCTTTTTTTTGTGAAGAGAATTCGATTGACTACAAATTGCACGAACAAAACAATGTTCATTGGTAACAACCAGAACAAGGGGCGGAATGTTTGATAAGGAATATGGGGTCAAACCAGGAAAAACGTGAAGTCTTCATTACAAAAGTTTCTCTCTCTCTCTCTCTCTCTCTCTCTCTCTCTCTCTCTCTCTCTCTCTCTCTCTCTCTCACACACACACACACACACACACACACACACACACACACACACACACACACACACACACACACACACACACACACACACACACACTACACACACACATATATATGTATGTATATATAGATAGATAGATAGATAGATAGATAGATAGATATAATGCTGAACAATTAAGTAGTGGGGAAAACAAGTGTGGGTTATATATGCATACATGCAAAATATGTTTTACTTGTCTAGTCTTGGCGTATGAATTCTATTTGAAGTCTAAGGATCTGGTTAAGGGTAAGAAGCGTGTATGCCATGGCTAATATACGACCTTAAGTTTGGAATTTATACTGACACACTGGGACTGCAACGGTCGTAATACACGGCAAATAATTGGTGATTGCAGGGGGGGGGGGGGGGGGGGGGGGCTCTCTGAAATAATTGAATATGCATTATTTTACATTTAAAAAGGGAGGAAATGTGGTGAACAAGACGTGAAGATGCGCATTTAATCGCATTCACTTAGAATTTAGTGTTCGACAGGAAAAAAAAAGTTGTGACACGATTTTTTTTTTTATTAAACAGATATTCCATTATGCTCACTACAACCATGCAACATCAGAATCAAAATTGAAGAGCAAGCACATGTCAGAGTATTCTGTTCTGTAATTTGTGAATAAGCAGCATGTTAGCAAACATAAAGGCTACCTATTCCCACCCTTCTCCACACACACACACACACACACACACACACACACACACACACACACACACACACACACACACACACACACACACACACATGCGCATATTCACGTATTAGATGCCCGCGTGCCTGCATGTCTGGGTACAGGAGAGAAAGAGAGAGAGCATATCTTGAATAACCTCGATCCGTGTTTGCTTGTGTGTCCCTGTCCTCTTTAATTCAATGGCAGCTCGGGCCACAATGTCCTTGCACTCACACCACAATATCAGCCTGTGTTAACTGGTGACAAGCCGGACTTCTTTCATCCTGTTACGGTCACGGTTACGATTTTGGCATCCGTCCTAGTGACTGGCAATCCTTTGCGTGTGCACCAGATCGGCGATGTTAGCGTACATAATTGCGAGCGTTTTGAAACAAGAAAGTTGTGTGCATTTCCCATTCTTTTTCTTTCAGTCACGGCACGACTTCATTCCCCACCGTTCCTATCTCTGCAGATCTGCTGTCCCGTCTACTTGACAGTAGGATGAAGCTCTAGAGAGAGCTTGATGGCAGAAGGTCTTCAGAGAGAAGAAACTCCCCACAGACAAGTGTTTTGGCCCAGAACTCCATACACCCCATGCGGAGGGAGAGAGGGGGCCGAATCTAAGTCATGACTCCCAAATGCCCTTCTACTGCCATTCTGTTTTTTCTTTTCTTTTTAAGTCTGCTTGATACACATACTTTGGATGCTGACAGAAAGATGCAGACCTGTTAATGTATATCAATACTAATCAACGAAAAACCACGTCGAATGAAACGTTGTCTTTTTACGTTTAAAACAATGCAAGGGTGGGCGAAAACAATGATATAGGCTAATCTTGGTTATACCTTTTCTGGTTTTGAGTTCCAAGGAATGTACAGACAAAAATGTTCCCAGCTTGGGAATGTGACCTGAGGAAAGTAAGGAGATGCGGAAGGGAGGGAGGGAGAGGGGGTGGGAATTGATATTTTCATGGTTGCAACCGTGATGGCACAGAAGTGTTTTTCGTGACTTGAAATAAACGTCCCAACCTCCCAATCCGCATCCCCCCCTCTCTCTCTCTCTCTCTCTCTCTCTCTCTCTCTCTCTCTCTCTCTCTCTCTGTCTCTCTGTCTCTCTGTCTCTCTCGCTCTCTCTCTCTCTCCCTCTCTCTCTCTCCCTCTCTCTCTCTCTCTCTCTCTCTCGCTCTCTCTCTTTCCCTCTCTCTCCTCTCCTCTCTCTCTCTCTCTCTCTCTCTCTCTCTCTCTCTCTCTCTGTGGCAAGTTAGACTCCGTCTGTATACCGCACGTAACTGACACACAGCAAAAGACAGGATGGGTGATTTTGAATTGAATGTCTGGGTTTAAAACTTCTGATTGGTCCTACTACTTTTTTTCCTGCCAAACTTCTTAATCATACTCCTTCAAAAGTATCCGCCTCTCTCTCTCTCTCTCTCTCTCTCTCTCTCTCTCTCTCTCTCTCTCTCTCTCTCTCTCTCAGGATGAAGCAAGCAATCACTGGGATAGCGGATAGCAGGACTGGCATGATCACATATGTATAGAAATGACCTATTTTCTCAGTATAGATTCCTTGGAACTCCTCATGTGATGGAACTATTTAAGGAGATACGAATGAATAGATATGAAAATTGAGTTGAGTAGAAAGTTTTGGAGTTTGCAAGTCTAGTATTATTTGTTTGTTTGTTTAGTTTTGTTTGTTTTGTATGTTTGTTTGTTTTGTTTGCAGGTTTGTTTAAATACAATGTAAAAGTAAAAAAAATGTGCTTACCTACCATATAAAAAACAGTTATAGCTGCCCGATACTGAATTATCTTAGAGTGAAGTTAATTTGATGGAAATATTACGAGGTTCCTTGCAACGTTAGATTAAGTTTGCATACGGCGAGAAAAGCATTATTCCACCTTGATGAATTTAAGCGTGTGTGTAAACGTAGGATGATGATTTCAGTTTATGATATGTACCATGCTTGTTGGTTGATTTATTTCATTTGCGCATGTCATTGGGTTTATGATTAGTTATTGTGTTCATTCACTTAACTAATGGTTTGAGAATTTTTCAGAATAAACGTGTCATGACTCTCTCTCTCTCTCTCTCTCTCTCTCTCTCTCTCTCTCTCACACACACACACACACACACACACACACACACACACACACACTCTCTCACTCACTCTCTCTCTCTCTCTCTCTCTCTCTCTCTCTCTCTCTCTCTCTCTCTCTCTCTCCGGTCGTTTCGTCTGACACAGAGCGCCATTCATCTCAGTCAACAAAGGTTTGTTTTTAAATTATTCTGAATATGCCAGATATAGACTGCCAACACTTGTGGAGACAATTTTAACCGCCTAGTTGACAGATAATGACGTATCCAGGTAGAGAATTGACGGAAACGGCAACACGGTCTTCATCTTCCAACTCAAGCCAACAGTCAACACAACGGCAAGAATGGCGGGCGGATCCCATTCTGAATCGGCGAGCACAAGTTCAGTATCACACGACGACGAAAACACCCAGCCAGAATCGACCGGATCAAGAATGTGTGAATCGGTAGTAACTCAGATGGCCACTGCAGCTGGGTGTTCATCGCAAAATGTCCTATGGTGTAGAGAAACCGCTCGTGACTGACAGAATGTTGCCAGAAAGCAGCATATCAAACCTACACACACAGTCTGATGATTGAAAGAACTGATATGCCAGACGTGTAACACAGATTTCAGCATCTATAACCCTTTGAGTGTAACATCCCAGCACCCTGGCATCGAAATCCAGCATGCCATGGACAGAACGGTCGCTAACTTTGATGCAGCAATGGTAAAGGCTGTGTGGCCACGATGGCCGACTGCTCAGTACGGGACACCACCACTACAGAAACCCTGAATTCATGAAGTCTTTGCCCCATCAATCGGACGTGTTGTTTGTCAGTGTGTTAAGGTGTCATGTGGAGCGTTCCTCCGATTTCCGAACGGAGGACGAAAATATGCACTGGTATGTTAAACAACAAGATAACAGCATGCTACGTGGTGAATATGGTAAATAGCCAGTATCTGGGAAGGAAAGCGGAGTAACAACTGTACCAGACGGAGACTCAAGTATATTTTCCTTGGATATCACATATTGTTCACGACCTGATCCAGCTGTTCTTCAGATGTCAGCATTGAAAGCACTGCCGTGGGGGAGAAGACATTACAATGACACTTCCATCATTCACGGCTGAGGCATGTGATCTCAAATAATAACACATTAATCATGTTTCCAAGTCAGTGAAATCGCTTCACGTTTGTAACTTAAGTCAAAGTCAGTCAGCTATATGGGCAAAATCAGCTTGCTAGCAAAACTAATTCTCTCTTCTCTCTCTCTCTCTCTCTCTCTCTCTCTCTCTCTCTCTCTCTCTCTCTCTCTCTCCTTCCACCTTTTCCTCTAGTCACAACAGTATGATCTGTATTACAGTATGCCATCTGATAGATTCAAGAGGTGTACTTATGATGTTGGAAATGACCCACATAAATCTGATGGCATTATTACGATGTTAATTCCAGCGCATCCGTTTCTTCGCTCAAAGGCTTCAAGAAATCAACCATCACTCCCTTTCAGGAAGTCAAAGCTGACAATCACCAGTGCCAGGCATTGCAACAAGTGATTGTGGAAACACCCGCTCTATGAAAAGGCTGGTCCCTACTGTCTGCAAATAGGATCACAGCAGGTTTTGATCTACAGGCTGTGGACCGGCCACAACTGCCTGAATCGTCACTTCTATACCAGATGTTGAAATGGTCAGTCTGACCAGTATCCCTGCCAAAGAAACAGTGCAACAAAAGAATACCTTCTACAGCATGGTCATTACGTGATGACCTTAGGCAATCGTTCCAGTGTGTGTGTGTGTGTGTGTGTGTGTGTGTGTGTGTGTGTGTGTGTGTGTGTGTGTGTGATGAAAGGGTGATCTAGTAGTTCAGCTCTTCGAACCGAACACCTTACACATTGAGTATTTACCTTCACAAAAGATAACTAAGGGTCGACGTTGCTGAAAATCTCAAATTGTACACAGATTTATACACTTTTGTAGTTATTCAGGACATTTGTAAATGAACTGAGAAGAACGACTGCAAATATCAATTGTACACAGATTTATACATTTTTATAGTTTACTCAGGCCGTTTGTAAATGAACTGGGAAGAACAGTGCGGAAATAGTGGAACTGAGATGGCACGCGAGAGGAGCCAGCGAAGAAAACTGAATAAATGTAAATAACGCCTGAGGCAGATGACGAGGAAGGAAGCAATGAAGAAGTAGCTTAATGCCATTCTTGTCACTCCCGACATCCCGCCAGCTCTCACCTCGCTGGTTTCTTGACGACCTGTGACCGGCTGTCCCTGGGCACCCCAGCGTCCGGCTGGCGGGCAAAAATCTATGTTCTTTAACTGACATAAACTGTCTGGTCTTCAAGTCAAACGGGACACAATGACAGGTGACGTCATGAGTGTAGATGAGATTAAGGTGCGGGGCATGATGAAGAGAAAGTGGGTGCGGTTGTGAGAGTTGACGCGGCGGTGAAAATGTGAAGTGTTACTGATGAAGTGGTGTTTCTGCCCCATGTTTCTGTCCTCTCTCTCTCTCTCTCTCTCTCTCTCTCTCTCTCTCTCTCTCTGTTTTCTATTTGTCTTCCTCGTATTTCTTCTTTACACTGTGCATAACACAGATTTTTTTTTTTTTCAGGTAAGAACTGCAAATTTCTCTTGAATGTGGATGGTCGAGTGCCGTTATCAAAGTATTTGGAAAATCAAGGGTATTTTCCGTTGCTAGTGTTTTTGCGTTTACCTATTTCGGGGATATGTTTTGTTTTTTTTTTTGTTGTTGTTTTTTGTGTGTTTGGTTTGTTGGGGATTGTTTGTTTGTTTGTTGTTTTTTTGTGTGTGTTTTGTTTGTTTTTCCATTCACTTATTCTTTGCCTTTAATTATTAGTCTGTTTGTTTTCCTCTATTTTCTTCTTTTATTTTGTCGTTTTCACGCGCGCAGTTTGTGCACTCATGCATTCAAACTAAATCAAAATAAGTTAAACCAAACTAATGAACTTTCTCGCTAGTGTAATCACAACGCACTCCCCACCCACCCCTCTCTTTTCACTATATGACTTCGTATCAGTGATAAAGAAGCTTGGTGTAAAAATCTTGTATTCGTAGGAGAATTGAAAATGTCACGGGAGTTTATGAACATATATTCATATATGCACATATATATGCACACATACACACGTATATACGTACATACACACACACACACACACACACACACACACACACACACACACACACAAACACACACATACGCGCGCGCGCACGCACGCACACACGCACGCACGCACACACGCACGCACGCACACACACACACACGCGCACACACACACACACACACACACACACACACACACACACACACACCTCACACACATACGTACACACGCACATACACTCATACGTACGCATGTATGTACTTTCGTAGATTTATGTATACTTATCGACATACATGGAATTCGTTAATTCTGGACAGGTCTCCGCCATGTAGGCCTCTACTATTATCAGCCTCAGTACATTTGCATATTTCCCTCCGAAATGCCATGGGCTTCATGCATTAGTCCCTATAACTATAAGGCAGCATGGATATTTCCCTCCTAAATGCCAGTGAACTTCATCCATTGGTGTCTATAACCGTGAGACGGCGTGCATTGATGGAAAATCTTCAGTGGCCGGAGAGAGAGAGAGAGAGACAGACAGACAGACAGACAGACAGAGAGAGCCCATTTGTACACGTCTAGCTTTTTCTGATGAATTCGCAAGTAATGATAAAATATGGATCGAATTGTACCAGACAAATGGACAATATGTCTAATTTGCCACTTCACAAAGATAAAAGTTGCAAATGAAAATGGGATAACTATAGAGGTATAAATTATCTAGGCTGCTTTTGTAAATTTTTCACGACTCTTTGAACAGAAGATTTTTTTTTTTAATCATCGAAATTAATTCTACACTTGCTTTAAAAAAAAAAAAAAAAAAACTCAGGGAGGATTTCGTCGTTTTCATGTTCAGAATTGTTCATTCATTCTTAAACTTTTAATTGATACACTCAAAATGCAAAATGAAAGATTTTACTGCGCTTTTAATGATTACAGGAAAGCCTTCATTTCATTTGGAGAAGAGGACTACGTGATAAATAGTAAAAGAAGCAGTCCCCTGGAAAATCTCTATGTAATCAAAAGTTCATGCTGTAAAAATTAAATCTTGTGTTTTGTAATTTGACACAAATAAGATTTGTTAGATAGTTAGAGAGGTGTTAGAAAAGGCAAATCTCCCTCGTGTAATCAAGAGTTCATATGGCAAATTTAAGTTTCGTTTATGTTGTTTGACGACATTTAAATCTGTCCGATAGCTACAAATGTGTGAGACAAGCCAAAAATCTCTTAACTGTTTTATTTGCTTGTGTTTGTTTATGAATGATAGATCGTAAATGTACACCTTTCACGTGACTCATTTCTTTTATTTTTATTTCAGTCCTGATTAGTACTGCTTTTTTTTTTTTTTTTTTTTTTTTTTTTTTTTTTTTTTTGCTTTACATGAACAACACTCTTTAGTTGCCAGACTCAAAGCAGTACTCGCAGAAATCATCAGATGCCCTTTTACATTATTGTGATCAATCAACCCTTGATGCCATTAAGAGGAAAACTAAAATTTTCATGTCAATGATGTAAAAATCAAGTTGTATCTGTTATCAGTATAAACACTTAGAAGCCATACACATGTTTAGATACCTAGTACCTAGGAATTCAATTTTGCAAGACAGGAAATTTCTTTGAAAGTGAAAGATGTAATTATACAGAGCCCAGAACGCGTATTTTCAGTATAACAGACGGTTGGAAACAAGGTTTTCCTCTAAGTACCATGCTGTATCTTAACAAGGCATATTTGATTCCCAGCTAACTTGATTGTTATATGACACAATATCATGAAAATGTACATGGTTTGGAACAGTTGCAGATGAAAGCGAATAAATGTGTGTTCCGACTGCATGAAACGACAATGACTTATAATTATGGTCCATGGTCAAACAATCTGTTTTAGTTAGCTTAAGAATTGAGACTGTCTCTCTGTTCAGTACCATTTAAGAACAACGTAAGCAGAAGACAGTGACGCAAGGAGGGTGAAGCGTAGGGAGAGGCGATGAAAATGGATGTGGTATCCTCTATGAAGTTCATCGATTCTTCATAGCGCCTATACAGATATATGATTGTGAGGCTCTAAACAATGAACGCTTGCCCCTAAATGCCAAAGAAGCTCGTGCCTTGTTCTGTATGACTCTGCGGCAACAAGGATCGGAGGCAAGTCTGGAGCTGCCACTGTCACTTGAAAGGTTTTGTAAATGGTTCATTGAACTGTTTTTTTTTTTTTAATTGCTTCTCGTCTTCTGTTTTAGTGGCTTGATTTATTTTTCGTTGTTTTTTGTGTTTAACCTTGTTAGTTGTTTGTTTGTTTACGAGTTTGTTTTGTTTGTTTGTTTTGCCGAAAAAAAAGTTTCTTTTTTTTTTGCCAGAAAGTTAATTTATTTTGAGTTGGTATTAACATCTCAAATTTCAGAAGCATTGTAATGGAACACTGTGGAGTCCTTCTTGTTGCTGTTGTTGTTGTTGGGGGTTTTTTTTTTTTTTGTTTTTTTTTTTTTTTTTTTTTTTTTTTTTTTTGTTTGTTTTGTTTTGGTTTTTTTTTGGTTTTGGTTTTGGTGTGTTTTGTTTTGTTTTGTTTTTGGGGAGGTGGTCTTTTAACTCGGTTGCTTCTTTGATTATTGTTCCTGTGCTGCTTTTAATTTGTTTATTGATTGTTTGTTGATTGATTCAGTTTGTTTTATTTCTGTAAGAAAATGAATCAAATTAGATTGGTATTTAAGTTTAAATGTTTTTGTAGTAGTACCGCCCATCACTTCTCAATACAAATATCCAAGCCGCTTGCTAATTAACTCTGGATCTCATGACGTACACGAGAAATTAATCCGTAACTGATGGCAATTGTGTAAGTTATATTACTGGACATGGCACAGATAAAGACTTGATAATGTATATGAGTCCAGAAAAAAATAAAGCAGGGAGAACCGTCCATCAGTCTTTCGGAGAGTGCGGCGCAGAATAACACGATAATACAGAGTGCTTACTCACAAATCGCTGACTGTCGCTTCTCCTCCGCCCCTCACTGGTTATCTGTCTGGTTTACTGGCGGCTCAAGTCAGTGTTGTCTGATCTGCAGACTGTGAGTCTGGGCAGTCCACCTTCTTCATCGGCAGAAGGTGGCGGCTCTGTTTCTCAAGTCCATAACCACGAAAAAAAAAAAACTCAAGGGAAGCTGAAGAAAGAAGGAGGCGTGAATAAGAGTGGATTGGAGCAAGACGCCATTGCCATGAGTGCCGGCCTTCTTTGTGGTGAGTATCAATTTTTGCTAGGTCACTATCATTGCATAAGTGACAACCCCTGCTGTTTGCATTTGCCCTCTATATGTCAAACGTGCTCAAACCATAGTCTACAGAAGCATGGAGCAGAATGATTATAGAAGCACCCACACGACGACAAGGCTGATTCAATTCATCTGCTAATAAGACCAGAGCAGGTCATCCTCTTTAGGCTGTGGACAGGCCATGCCCACCTGAACCACGGCCTCCATACTCAGTTCCTAACTTACCTGTTCCAACAGTATCCCTATCTGTCCCGGCAGTATCCCAATCTGTCCCAACAGTATCCTATCTGTCCCAACAGTATCCCTATCTGTCCCAACAGTATCCCTATCTGTCCCAGTATCTATCTGTCCCAACAGTATCCCTATCTGTCCCAACAGTATCCCTATCAAAGTTGTAGTAATAGAAGGAAACACCTGCCGCAGGCATACCCGTTATGTGATGACCTCAGACAACATTTTTAAACAGGACTTAGCAGGAAGGGTCAGCCACGGCAGAAAAAGTTAGTCAGCAGCCTGGAGGAGCCCAGCAGCCTCTGTACAGAGGTCATTTTGCCATCTAAAAAGTCGACAAGAAAGCAAAAGAACAACAATCCCTGAATAATACCTGCTCTTTTGTGGAAACTGTTCTGGTTTTTGTTTCGTTTTTTGTTTCGGCTAGATTTGCCAGCTGTGTTGCCGCAGCTGTTAGCAAATGTGTATCATAAAGCTGCAACTAGTTTGTTTTTATCTTTGTTTGTTTGTACTTTCGTTACTTTTTTTTTCAAAAATCGTTTGTTTCTTTGTTTGTTCAATGAGTTTTACGAGGAATATACTGGCAAAGATAATTAATATGATATGCAACACACTTGCCTTACACGTTATTCATTGGTTGTCTGCTTAAAAAAATTAGAGAACTATCGATCGATTTTGCCGCAAACTGCAAATTAACATAAATGTGTACATTTCCGCAGACATCCAAGCCGGATGCTGATAGTGGCAAATAGTTCAATCAAAAAAAAAAAAAGAATCGTTCAGCACAGATATAATGAGAGATTGCTCATTACATATTGTGACTTGTACGTGACCTGACTGGCCTCCTAAAGCCTCTAGGATATCATCGATTGACCCTGAGCTTAAACGACACATGGTATTCATTAATGATACATACAACAATCAACACTACTGATGGCAGATCTCCCTTCATTAATGATACATACAACAATCACACACTACTGATGGCAGATTCTCCCTTCATTAGTGATACATACAACAATCCACACTACTGATGGCAGATTCCCTTCTGCAAGGCAACCTGATGACAACCGGATGCTGATAGTTTCACCTGATGGCCATTTGCATTGCTCACTACAACCAGACTGCCTGCATGTGCTGGTGCTTGTTAGAATGCAAAAAAAAAAAAAAAAAAGAAAAGAAAAAAGCAGCTTGGGGTTTGTCACTCAGAGCAGAGGGGAGATAATTCAGCATAGAAAAACAATCAATAAATGGAAGTAACACAAGAACAAGACAGCAAATGCGGTACAAAAAAAAGGTTCTAATCCCAGTCATGTCACTCATGACATCCTGCTCACCTTCACCTTTCTGATTTATCGATGATCTGTGATCGTCATTCCCCGGCCAGCCCAATGTCAGGCCGGAAAAATCCATGTTCTGTTACTGACATAAATTGTCTGGTCTTCACATCAAATACGACAGAGTGACAGATAACTTCCCAAGGACACTAAGAGGTGAACGTGTGTGGGTGTGATGGAGAGATTATGAGTGGGACTGCGGGATTTACTCAGCGGTGAATTTGTGACTTGACACTAATGGAGTCGATGTTTCTCTCTCTCTCTCTCTCTCTCTCTCTCTCTCTCTCTCTCTCTCTCTCTCTCTCTCTCAAGTAATGAAATGCTTATTCAGTTATGCTCATTAAAGATTTCTCTCTCTCCTGTTGTTTTTTCTTTTTCTTCTTTTAGTTCTCGTTTACATCATACATCAAATAGACTTTTTTAATTCATCGAAAGCAAATCTACATTTGACGATGAATAGCCAAGTGTCATTTTCAAAAACATTTGACGCAGTATTTTTTGTCTTTGTGTTCTGTTTTCGTAATTAGTTATCTGTCCTGTTTTTTGCTGTCTTTCTTTGTTATATGTTTACACCACTAAAGTAACTTAAAGAAAGCTGAAATTTCTTTGTTGACGTTGTACACCTATGCCCTGAGACTGGAAGAATAAAAGACTTATGCAAGCTCATAGGCTTTGCCAACATAGCTGTTCTGCGTCACCACCCACCTGTCTTGTCCATTGTTTGAACGCTGACTTTTGTTCAATGATGATGAATCCTGGTGTCAGGAAACTGGATTGTTAAGAGATTTATAAATATCACCGGAGTTTATGGAAAGAGGGATAGTGAGTGAGAGAGAGAGAGGAGGGGGAGACAGGCAGACAGACGGACGAACAGACTGACAGACAGACAGACAGACAGACAGACAGACAGAACAGAAGGGGAACACACACACACACACACAGCACACGCACGCACGCACGCACGCACGCGCGCACACACACACACACACACACACACACACACACACACACACACACACACACACACACACAAAGGTTTTTTTTTTCATTTTACATTTGTGTTCCTCAATACTGTTTACAAGCTCTTTACATTTTCTCGCGCTTTTTGCAATTAAATTTTTTATGGACTTCATACTTAATTCTGTATAACCAGATAACAACATTGGAAGGAAGCAGTTGTACAGCTGGGCTGTCGAGAGAGAGAGAGAGAGAGAGCGAGAGAGAGAGAGAGAGAGAGAGAGACATTTGTACTACACGTCGGGAGTGTTCTGTTTGGATTCACTTTGATCTATGATGGGAAGGAAACATAACGAAGACGAATCATATTCAAAGGCGAGTGAAAGTCGAGAGTCAGAGGCCGCTGAAGTTGAACCAGGTCATCCAGTATGTTCTGTGTACCACCGCAAAGAAATGGCATGACATATGGAAGCGTTTCTGAGTCTCATAGTGGCCTGCATACATCACTGGACATAGAATAAACATTCAACGAGGGGAAGGGAGTGTAATACACCCATCCATCAAAGTTCTTTGCAAATTTGTCAGAGTTTTTATACACACTATGGCATGGCTTCACTGGACATGACAAGAAAAGTTTATCGTTTCATATCCGAGTCATTACCCGGATTTACCTGTTTATCCTTCAGTGACGCTGACATTCCCCATAAAGTGTTCAGAAGGACACACCTCTAGCCTCCCCTCCCCTCTCCCTGCCGCCCCCCACCCTTTTACAAGGCCTCCTCCTTCACTTCTGATTTATTTGCACCCA
Organism: Conus betulinus; assembly: GCA_016801955.1. NCBI lineage: Eukaryota > Metazoa > Mollusca > Gastropoda > Neogastropoda > Conidae > Conus > Conus betulinus. The sequence continues at coordinate 188,890 of JADBJO010001626.1, forward strand.
TGATCACTTTTGTACAGACTTCAGAAAACCAACCGGAAAATTTTCTAGCGGAAGCTTCTCTGTCTTTCAGTATTGCTGAACAATTTAGCAGCGGGGGAAAACAAGTGCAGGCTAACAATTCTTCAGTCATTATAGTATAGTAATGACTTGGCAAAGATTTGAACTTTAGAAAAAAAAATCAAGATGAGAAAATGGGGGAAATGTATTATAAATAACGAGAAACCCTTCACTAGCTGCCTGAGAGAACCATCGTAATCCTTCTTGAAGGCAGATCTATTTGCATTGCCTGCTCCTTTCAGTATTGCTGTGATGAAAGTCCAAGAAAACAGAAGATGAAGGCGCGTGTGCGGGGAAGGAACAAAGGGAGAATAAATCGCGGTAAATGATGACATCCTCTGTGGTATTCGTGGATTCTGGCCAGGTCACCATCAGGGTATAATCATTAGCCCCTGTTTCACTCTTCCCTTCAAAATGCCTCTGGGTACTCAACCTTCAATGTGTATTTCAAGGAACACGGGACTCATCTAGAAATAATCTGACTGAGAAGGACTGGTCAATCATATTTTCATTCTTCCCATTTTTGTTACAGTTCTCAAAACTTTGCTTGGTTAAAGACTTTGTGTTCTCGGTCTTTATTAATATTCGATTGTTGCTTCATTTATTTTTGTTTATTTTCGACCGTTATTTCATTTAAGATGACACAGCATTCAAATCATACAGTTGCCTAGTGGAATACGGTCTATCACTTTCACCGAAACTTGCCAAAAGCTTACAAACAATCACATGGTAAACACAAATTCTTCTAGAACTGATGCTGGTTCGTACGTAGCATAACTAAAAGTTGTGCGATGTATAGCGAGCATGGAAATCAAAGCAGTTACTTTTCTGGTGTATCCACACCCTAGATGATGATACAACATGCTCGCTTCCTTCAAGTTGTCGGGTCAGTCGACTTGCACATCCGCCCTCGCTCTTACCTCCGTGATTTATTGGTGTCCTGGATCAGCACTGCCAAGCGCAATCCAGTGAGAAGCAAAGCAGAAGATGAATGCTTATGGGTGGGGTGAAGGGAGAGGCGACTGCGCTGAAAGTTGGCATCCTGTGTAGGGTTCGCACATTCTGAATTGAACACTATCATTATATCAGTGTCAGTCCCTGAAGTCTACGGTTTCTCTGGTGCTGCTCAAGCTCTAATCTTCTTAATCAGAAGGCAGCATGTGCAGAGGGCTGATCTGAACCCGGGTGTCTAATTGAAAATCATTTGTTCAATGTACTATTGTGTTGTCCTATCTTTATTGTTACAGCCATTTTTCTTTATGTTTTTTGTTTTCTTAATGAAATATTTCCGTGTTTTGATTATTTCATTGATTGTGTTTGGTTCGTTTTTTCGGTTCGTTTCTTTAGCTATGACATCGGTTTGAAGTGAATTCGAGCACTTCCTCGCCCTTAATTATAGTAGTAGAGGCATGGCTGATTTCATTGCTGCCTTCGCTCTCTGCCTCCGTGATTGATCGGCGGCGTGGACCAGAACTTCTACTGCAATCCAAAGAGAAGAAAACGGAAGACAAATGGATGGAGTGAAGGAAGAGGCGATTGCATTGAAATTCGGTATCTTTTGTACGATTCATACATTCTGGATTGAATACTGTTATTATCCTGGGGTCCGGGATTTCCCCGGTGGTACTCCAGCTGTAATCTTATAAATCAGGAGAGAGCATGGACAGACGGCTTATCCGAAGCTAGATGCCGAACTCAAAATGTTTAGTCAATTTTAGGTTGTGCTGTCCTGTTTTTCATTCTTTCTTATTGCCGTTTTTCTTCTTTGATTGCTTCTTTAATCCATTATATCTGCATTTTCATTTATTTCTTTGGTCGTGTTCATTTTTTCACAGTAGAAATCTGATTAAAGTTAATTGACTGTTTTTTTTTCATCAGAAATATTGTCATATTAGAATACCATCCACCACCCTTCAGTGTAAACATACCAGCAATGTAGAAATGGTGACGGAGTAGTATTATGATTACATGAAAATTGACTTGTATGCACGTAGCTTCCACATAGCAATACTAGGCAAGGCATGAATAAAGGTTTAACGATGAAAAGTGAGTCCAGAAAAAAAGAGCAAGGAATAACGCATCACTCCTGTCGATCTTTCCACCCATACACAATGAAACACAAGTGCCAGGCTTGTCCCCTTGCACCTTCTCCTCGCTCTTTTGCCTCTGCTGTATTGCTGGTCCTGATCAATGTTATCGGGTCTGTGGAATATCAGACTGCAAATTTCACCTTGTTTACTGGCATACAGTGTCCCCATTTCTCAAGTCCGCTGTGACACAAGAACACGGAAAACAGAAGATGAACGCGTGTGGAGGGGCGGAGCGATGCGAGAGGCGATTGGAACGGGATGAGGGCTTCCTCTGTGGGAATCAACAATTCTGGACCGGAATCAACCACCAACCCATTGTCACCTTCTTTATTCTTTTTTTTTTTTTTTAGTTGTCAGCATAGATCATTCTTTATCTGCATGACCATGAAGCAGAATGGTTGTGGGCAAATCTGGAGCTGGCAATCTGATTTAAAAGTTTTGTCAGTGTTTATTTGTGATGTCTTTTTTACCGTCGATTTTTTAAAGGCGGGGGGGGGGGGGGGGGGGGGGGGGGCTGGGGCTTCTGTTTCGATTGGCTGTTTCTTTTATCATTTCTATTTTTCTGAACGGGTTTCTGTGCGATTTATTTCCAGAATGGCAACTTGATATGTATGTCTCTATAATTCAACATCAGCATCCTTGTTGAAACAGTATCAGTGTGCCCTTTTTTGTTGCCATTGCTTTTGTTTTTCTGCACAAATTATTGTTAGATTTAATCATGTCTGTTTTGCTTGTTTAATTGTTCGTTTGTTTTAATTGGTCCTTTTTGTTATTTTTGGTTGGTTGGTTAGTTGGTCGGTTGTTTGGCTGGTTGGTTGGTGGCTGGGCTGTTGGTTGGCTGGCTGGTTGGTTGGTTGGATTTTGTCAGAAACTAATTTAATCTGGATTGGTATTTTTTACCCAAAATTTCCCAGTTGGAGCACCGCCCACCGCCCTTTCATACAATCAATCATACAAGCAGCTTACAAATGAACACCAAATCTCATCATCATGTATAAGAATAAATTTGTTCCAGAGTCGGTCATAATTTATACTTAGCATTACTGGACAAAGTACACTCAAAGATGTGCAGTGAGTCCAGGGGAAAATCAAGCAGGGATAAACCCCCATCACAGTACTGGAGCTTGCGACGCTTTAGAGAATACTACAGAAATGTGTACTGCCAATTGCCGAGTCTGATGCCTCTTCCCTCCACTTCTTTCTTTATGTCTTTGATTTATAGACAGCCCGGATCAGTGTTGTGTAATTTCCTAGAATAACAGCCTAGCAGATTTTACCTCCTTTACTGGCAGAAAGCGTTCCTGTTTCTCTAGTCCACAGCCGGGGGGGGGGGGGGGGGGGGGAAAAAGAAAACAAGGGAAGGCGAAGTTGGAGGCGTGTCAAGATGTGGAGCGATGGGGAAGGCGATTGTAAAAAAAAAAAAGTGGTGGCTTCTTTTGTTCGGTTCATCAATTCCGGCTAGGT
>JADBJO010001626.1:197500-212500 GCA_016801955.1 Conus betulinus
AATGGTCTCTGACCATGTAACAAAATGTAATGGTCTATGACCATGTAACAAGACCCAATGGCCTATGACCATGTAACAAGACGTAATGGTCTATGACCCCATGTAACAAGATGTAATAGCCTATGACCCATTTAACAAGATCCAATGGTCTCTGACTATGTAACACGATGTAATGGTCTATGACCATGTAACAAGATGTAATGGTCTATGACCATGTAACATGATCCAATGGCCTATGACCATGCAACAAGATGTAATAGCCTATGACCATGTAACAAGTCCCAATGGCCTATGACAAAGTAACAACAAGACGTAATGGTCCATGACCATGTAACAAGATCCAATGGCCTGTGACCATGTAACAAGATGCAATAGCCTATGACTATGTAACAAGATGTAATACCCTATTACCATGTAACAGGATCCAATCGTCTATGACCGTGTAACAAGATGTAATGGCCTATGACCATGTAACAAGATGTAATAGCCTATGACCATGTAACAAGATGCAATGGTCTATGACCATGTAACAAGTTGTAATGGTCTATGACCATGTAACAAGATGCAATGGTCTATGACCATGTAACAAGCTGTAATGGTCTATGACCATGTAACAAGATCCAATTGCCTATGACCACATGTAACAGGATGTAATAGCCTATGACCATGTAACAAGATCCAATGGTCTATGACCATGTAACAAGATGTAATGGTCTATGACCATGTAACAAGACCCAATGGCCTATGACAAAGTAACAAGACGTAATGGTCCATGACCATGTAACATCCAATGGCCTATGACCATGGAACAAGATGTAATGGCCTATGACTATGTAACACGATGTAATAGCCTATTACTACGTAACAGGATCCAATCGTCTATGACCGTGTAACAAGATGTAATGGCCTATGACCATGTAACAAGATGTAATAGCCTATGACCATGTAACAAGATGCAATGGCCTATGACCATGTAACAAGTTGTAATGGTCTATGACGATGTAACAAGATCCATCGCGCCTATGACCATGTAACAGGATGTAATAGCCTATGACCATGTAACAAGATCCAATGGTCTATGACCATGCAACAAGATGTAATAGCCTATGACCCATGTAACAAGACCCAATGGCCTATGACCATGTAACAAGATGTAATGGTCTATGACCACGTAACAAGATGTAATGGTCTACGACCATGTAACAAGACCCAATGGCGTATGACAAAGTAACAAGGCGTAATGGTCTATGACCATGTAACAAGATCCAATGGCCTATGACCATGTAACAAGATGTAACGGTCTATGACCATGTAACAAGATGTAATGGTCTATGACCATGTAACAAGACGTAATGGTCTATGACCATGTAACAAGATCCAATGGTCTATGACCATGTAACAAGATCCAATGGTCTATGACCATGTAGCAAGATCCAATGGTCTATGACCATGTAACAAGACCCAATGGCCTATGACCATGTAACAAGATGTAATGGTCTATGACCATGTAACAAGATGTAATGGTCTATGACCATGTAACAAGACCCAATGGCCTATGACCATGTAACAAGACGTAATGGTCTATGACCATGTAACAAGATGTAATGGTCTATGACCACGTAACAAGATGTAATGGTCTATGACCATGTAACAAGATCCAATGGCCTATGACCATGTAACAAGATCCAATGGCCTATGACCATGTAACAAGATCCAATCGCCTTGCTTAAACAGTCCGCCAGGGAACAGTTTAAAGGATGGAGACGGAAATGAAAACAGGATTAACAATGGACGGGCAACATCGCAGAATGAACGGGAAATACATTTGCAGAGAACCTGCCTTTGGTTCACAACCGACAAAACTGTAGGAACTGGTGTTCTTCGGTGTCATAAAACCAATGACTCCCCACGGAGTCGATAAGGGAGCAGAAAAAGAGGGAAGGTCGGGAAGCAAACACAGGCCTGCGTATGACCAACACAACCGATTGTAACGGCAACTGGCGAGAACATAGACTGTGTGGCCCAAGGATGGACCACCCCATGATGCAGAGCCATGGGACCGTTCGGTCTTGGTGGAGGTTTGAACCGTCCCGAATGCCTTGTGGAGTTGATTATGGTTTGAAAGGAAATCTTAAATGAGGCAGGGAACAGGAAGCAGTAAATAACGAACAAGTAGGGTAATTCGTGCTCCCATGATGAAATAAATACACACCCATAACCCCAAACGAATGCTGCTTACGACACCGAATCGCCTGTCAGAAATGACAACACAGAGCACACAGACGAAACAAGGAGACCCCCGTGGCAAACATGGAGACGCGCCCCCCAAAGTGTGTTCTTGTTTGTTCTTGTGCTCTGTGTTGCCATTTCGGATATCTCCTTGTATGTTCTGTGTGTTCTGTGGTCATTTCTGCTGGGCGATTGGGTATCGTCAGCAGCATCGTTTGCAGGTGTTAGCGTGTATTTATGCAATCATGGGAAGCAAGAGTTATCCTATTTGTTCATTATTAACTATGGTTTCTTCGGTGCTTTACTGTGATGTATTAGCAGTTCACTACTTGTCTGTTTATTTCACTGCACCCTTCAAGCCCCCAAACAGGGGTCATAGTTGAATTAATCTGTTCCTCTTCTTAATGTCATTTAAAATGCATTCTGCTGCGTTTAAAAGAATATTTGAAATAAATGAAAGATTTAAAAAAAAAAATTGCGCGTGCTCTACATTCTAGGGTAGTTTGGGTTTTGGTTTTGTTTGTTTTTTTTTGTTTTTTCCTTTCTCCTGTTCAACTCAGATCTGCTTCGTCAGTTCCCTCGCTTCTCTAGCCCAACTTACGTTCAATCAACTTGAGTATTTTAGACAGTGAAACTCCACAAGTTCTAATGCCTTTCGCTCTTAAGTGCTTCGCGGAATCCTTTAAAGTTGTCTCCCTTTCACGCTTTTAGGTGTTCTAAGGGTTTTTTTGTTTTCGTTTTTGTTTTTCTGTGTGAAGAGGTTAAATTTTCTATTCGTTTGTTGTTATTGTTGTTGTCGTCGTCGTTGTAGTGTTTTTTTGTTGTTGATGATGATGATTATCATGATGATAATGACATTGTTGTTGTTGATTATCATGATGATAATGACATTGTTGTTGTTGATTATCATGATGATAATGACAATTATGATGCTGATGATGGCGTTGGGTGTGTGCGTCCGCGTATGTGTGTGAGTGTGGGGTGGGTGGGTGGGTGGGTGGGCGCGCGTCGATGTCAGTGTGTCTGTGAACGTGCATGTGTGCGCGCATGTGTTCGTGTTGGTGGCTAGGTGTGAGTGAATAATAGGTGTGTGTGTGTGTGTGTGTGTGTGTGTGTGTGTGTGTGTGTGTGTGTGTGTGTGTGTGTGTCGTCGATGTAGTTGTTTTTTTGCTGCTGCTGCTCTTTTTTGTTTTTTGTTCCATTAATTACTTTTAACCTCAGAAGACTGGTAAGCATGTGATCACCAAAATGTGTTTTTATTGCAGTCAGTAAAGGGTTTGTTGTTGTTACTCTGTGTGCATGTGTTTATGCGCGTGCATGCATGCATTGTGTGTGTTGTGTGTGTGTGTGTGTGTGTGTGTGTGTGTGTGTGTGTGTGTGTGTGTGTGTGTGTGTGTGTGTGAGAGAGAGAGAGAGAGAGAGAGAGAGAGCATATGTGGTTTGTGTGTGCACATAGAGGCGCGCGCGCGCACGCACACACACACACACACACACACACACACACACACACACGCACGCACACACACACACACACACACACACACACACACACACACACACACACACACACACACACACACACACACACATACACACGCATGCACGCACGCACGCACGCACGCGCACACACACACGGACACGTACGTGCGCGCCGCGCGCACACGTACTCACACACGCACAAACCCACACACACACACACACACACACACACACACACACACACACACACACACACACACACACACACACACACACACACACACACACACACACACACACACACACACATGCACTAACCTTGTTGACCAAGGTGCACACAGCAAAAATCGTCCACAGCATCAGCATCAGCTTCACATGGCAGTGTCTTTCCGCACTTCAGTTTGACACGAAGACACTGCCCGGCTGGTGGCAGATCGAAAGAGCTCTTCATTAGGAAATGAGGAGGGGGGGGGGGGGGAGTGGAGCGAGAGTGTGGAGCGAGAAGGAAAGCAAAAAAAATGCACTTCGACTCGTTACTTGTGTGAGGGAAAGCTCCGGGAAGAATCCTTTCCAATCGGAAGACTTGTCTATCCATTTACTCTCTCTCTCTCTCTCTCTCTCTCTCTCTCTCTCTCTCTCTCTCTCTCTCTCTCTCTCTCTCTCTCTCTCTCGATAAAGTAGGGAAGGTTTGACGAGTTCTGCAATTTCACATCCTTTACTGTTTCCTTTCTTGTACGTTTATATAGCACTTTGACTATCATCTTAGCCTGTAAATCATTTCTTTGTATGGTGCAGCTGTGTGAGTGGGAAGGAGGGTGGGAGGGATAATAGAATAGTACACAATTGTTAGAATATACGCTGTGTTTTACAGGCCTCAGACACATCACCCGTCTTGTTTGCATCAAAGATTGTGGGGATTTGTAATTAGAAAGAACCTATGAAAATAGAAACTAGGTTGTTCTCTCACTCTCTCTCTCTCTCTCTCTCTCTCTCTCTCTCTCTCTCTCTCTCTCTCTCTCTCTCTTTAGATACTTTAGGGAAGTTTTGATGAATTCTGCAATTTCACATTCTTTAGTGTTTCCTTTCTTATAGGTTTATATAGCACTTTGACTCTCATCTTACCCTGTAATCGTTTCTGTGTATAGTGCAGTTTGTGTGTGGAGTGGGAAGGAGGGGGGAGGGATAATAAAATGGTACATAATGTTAAGAATGTATGCTGTGTTTTGCAGGCCTTAGACACATCACCTGTCTTGTTTGCATCAAAGACTGTGGGGATTTGTAATTAGAAAGTAGCTAAAAAAAAAAAAAAAAAAAGGAACTGGGTTGCTTGCTCTTCTCTCTCTCTCTCTCTCTCTCTCTCTCTCTCTCTCTCTCTCTCTCTCTCTTTCTCTCTCTCTCTGCGCGCGCGCGCGCGCGCGCGCGCGTGTGTGTGTGTGTGTGTGTGTGTTAGTGTGTGTGTGTGTGTGTGTGTGTGTGTGTGTGTGTGTGTGTGTGTGACATACTAATCGGCTCTTTGTCATGAGACTGATTAAATCTGGTGTTGTACAAGAAAAAGAAAAAGAGACAAAGAGAGAGAGAGAGAGAGAGAGGATAGCAAAACACATCACGGTAGATATTCAAGGCCTTTTTGTAAGGGGAAAATATCAGAGGCAGTCTGGCAGATTGTCTCTTAATTGATGACACCAATCCAACACATGAGTCACGGCGTCTGCTGTTGCAGGAAATATCCAGATTTTTCCTGACAAGCGTTTTTCTCGGAAAAAAAAAAAAAAAACATTCTTGGCATGAGAGAATTTTGAGTCACAAAGACACAGTAGATTGAGAAATCCAACAGATCAAAGATGAGTTTAATGTTATGTAATGTCAGAAAGCTCAGTTACTGTCTTTGGGGTTTTAAAAAAATATGTAGGGACATTTTTACCAGGTTCTGATCGCAACACGGCTTAAGGCTTCCCAGATAATGATGTATAAACCCGAAATAAGATTTTATTTCAACACAATTTCTTATGTGCAAGCAAATGTTATGTCAACTTCTGTGGTCCAGTGGTTAGCATTACAGGACTGGAGGCTGGGAGATGGTGTGTTCATGTCCCGTCAGAGGCATTTAGTAGTGAAGTTTTCAACTCAGCCTGCTCCTACTGCGTCTTTCGGGCCTGGCTGACATCGCGTTATGACAGCAAGTGTAGAGTAATCTTGTTATGTCGTCTCTGACTAGAACAGAACCTCAGACCATAATGTTCGTCTTCATCATCCTCACTGATCCTCATTACAAAAAAAAGAAGAAGAAGAAGTTCCGAATTTCTGTGGCTCCTCATTCCTTTTTCTCGCGCTTACCTCTGTTCTGATTTCGTTTTCACATCCATGCCAATGGTGAGTGCGTGTCAAAATCGTTGGGAGAAAAGCATGAGAAAAATAGGAGGACAAAAGCCCCGTCTTAAAACAAAAATAGAAAATGGGGGATGAGAAAAGAAAAAAGAAAGAAAAAAAGGAAAATAGATGACAAAACATGAGAGAGAAGAGAGAGAGAGGGAGGGAGGGGAGAGAGAGAGAGAGAGAGAGAGAGAGAGAGAGAGAGAGAGAGAGAATGAGAGATACACAGAGATACAGAGAGAGAGAGAGAGAGAGAGAGAGAGATTAATGCGTTGCAGCGTCAGCAAACACAAACAGTTCTACCGCCAGGAAAACAAAACCATGCAGTGTCAAGCAACTGCAAGTTTTAGATTCCCAATAAATGTTTTCGCCTTTTCGCGAATGTGACAATAGATTGTATGAGAGCTTTGTGCTGGTTGTTTTCGACCATGATTCATCGTTTCTGCTTCCAGCGAACGCACACAACTTTATACCCAACCCGAGGCTGATTTCATCCCATCTTATAATGTTTTTCGCCACCAGTTACCATGGTAACGACACAACCTCAAGGGCGGGTCGGTTATTATTGTAAGATTGTGCAGCATGACACAGACGTCTGTATCGACGTGGCGCTACAGGACTGAGCGTTTTGAAATATTCAGACGGTGCTTCACCATGTCTGACGTAACTTGCTACAACGTGCAAGAACGTTTTTCTTCTGGTGTAATCTGGCACTTGACAAAATGTGTAAACATATACGTAAATATGTAGGGATTGATGAAATAAACACCATCATTACATCCTCAAAAAGGCAAAAAAAGTTTCAAGAATTCTTTTCAAAATATCGAATTAAAAAAGAAGAGACGAAGAGGAAGCTAAGCCCGTACTTCGTGTAGCTTATTTCTATCTATAACCAACGTCAATAACAGAGACGAACAGAGAACTAGTCGTGTCTGTCTCATTTCCATCGTTAACAAGTTCTTTGGCAGATTAGTTGGCTGATTGGTTGGGTCATTTATTTATAGCTTGTTCATTTATGTCATTGCAATTTTTTTTTCTCTCTAAATAAAAGTGGACGGTTATTCATGGGGAAAAAGTTTCGGATGATAATGATTTCTAAGGAAAACAAAACAGTCGAAGAGAGAAGAGAGAGAGGAGAGAGAGAGAGAGAGAGAGAGAGAGAGAGAGAGAGAGAGAGAGAGAGTGTGTGTGTGTGTGTGTGTGTGTGTGTGTGTGTGTGTGTGTGTGTGTGTGTGTGTGTGTGTGTGTGTGTGTGTGTGTGACAGACAGACAGACAGACATACAGACAGGCAGAGACAGAGCGAGCGCACAAAAGAGACTCTTGGAACTGGTAGGAGGGAGGGGGGGGGAGGCTGGAGGGAAGGGATAGGAAGGGGGAGAGTTACAAGTAATAGCTGACAGGACTATGTCACGGTAACTGAAATTTCAAGGCATCTGCTGTTTCAGAAGATAATGTACCGATGGCTTTCTGCACTTCCTCGTGTGTTTTCTCCCATAGCCCGCCCCGACAGATCCATTAAAAACTAGTCGGACATCCGGGAGAAAGTCGACATCCACCAAGGTTTTATGGATCCTGGATCATTCTTTTGAGTGTGTTCCTGAATGAAAAAAGATTGTTTTACCGTCAGAGGAGGTAATGGCTGGTACGGACTGAAATGCTCACTTCCCATATGCCTTTTTTTTAATATCATATGTACATGTAAAACCAAAAAATTGTCAACAATTTCAGCATGTAAAAAAGTTTTTTTTAATGTTTCCTGAAAATGTGTGCTTCAAAACAGTGATCAGTGCCTAAACAAGAACTTCATAGTGTTCATGTGTAGCAGAAGATCAGTAATAATCCTGATGGAAGAATCATGGATCCACATTTTGATCCTAGCCACAACGCACGGATCTGCACTAAAATTCAAAACCCCTCTCCTTCGGCCTTCGAATTTATCCACCATGTTTTACTGGAATACAAATGTTCAGTGCTTTTTGTTGTTGTTGTTGTTGTTGTTGTTGTTGTTGTTGTTTTGTTGCTTTTTGGTTGTTGTGTTTTTGGGGGGGGTTTTTGTTTTTTGTTTTGTTTTTTTGCTTTTGTTACGGTCTGCAGACAGGCAAACGAACAAGCAGACGTGATGAAAACGCAACCTTCCTCAGGGGTGTGGTATGATGAGATCAATATACAACGACTGCCGTGTACTTGGAATGACCCTCACAAATTGGCATCCGAAGTGTGGATGGCACTCTAGTGTCAGGCTTCTTCACCTCGTGGAGTCCTCAGCTCTTGAGAGGGGTCTGCAAGGGCAAGGGCCGAAGGGGGGGGGGGGGGGATGACTCACGCTGGGAACACAAGATTATACTGCAGATGAAATCCGTTCATAACTTCGCTGCTGCTGCTGCTGCTGCTGCTGCTGCTGCTGCTGCTACTTGCTGCTGCTGCTGCTGCTGCTGCTGCTGCTATTGGAGCTGATACTGGTTTACTAGTGGTATAGGTTTGTTCTGGAGGTGATTACAATGGTGCTGGAGGTGTGTATTTGTGATTGCGGTGGTTGTAGTGACAAGGGTTTGTCTTCCTGTCTTCTTTGTTCTCTCAGTGATGGTCTTTTTTTCCCAGACTCGTCACACTCACAGCCACACTTGTCACAATTTCAGCAACATTATTGCACGAGGAACTTTTTACACTGTTTGTTCTGTGTAAAGCTTGCCACTAGGGGAAACCATGCAATGTACCTCACTTACTTCAGTCGTGTTTTACATATGTCTGACTCCCTTTACAAACCTCCTAGTGTTATCACTCCAATCCTACACATCCCAATATACACACATACCCAGGTTTGTCTTGTAGTTGCTCCAACATCTGCGGTCTACAGTGAGTCATCGTCATGAAGCAACCCAACTTGGGGAGACAATGCACCAAACTGAGTCACTTCCGTGATGTTACAGTGGTACCTGTTCCAACCAATAGACGCAGGCCGTTACCTGTTGAGTGCCCTGCTGTCGATAACAACCGCTCATTCCCAGAGCTAGCGTAAGAGTGTGCCCCTTAAAACGAGTGCAATCACGTACATCCAACGACAATGCCCATGAACGTAACTTGCCAACACGATTTGAACACGAATTTACCAAGAGTATGGGCAGAAAAACGACACTGAGATCAGCCCAAAGTAGAGCCTGAAGGGTCACGAACATTGACTGGTGCTATTGAGTTCTATTAGCGTCTCAGACTATTCAACTGTTCCAGTGTATTATACATTCTGGCACCAATCAGATCCTGCAAACTACACACACTTGCAGCGCTGGTCATGAAACTTAAACATTACTCTTACAAACATATCCCTAAAGCAGAAAAAAATCGACTTTGTAGTTTTACTCTTTGCTTGAAACCCAGAAGCATACACAACTCTACCAGGGTTGAAAAAAAATATTCACAAATACTGTCCCTGATAGGGGGACTCGAGCCCTCGGCCTCCACACTGGGCAAACAGTAACGCTAAGCACTGCACCCAGGCGGGCTGATCGCCTCTTGTAATGCAATAAAGGCAGGACAATCCTTGCTATATGCCCCAGCTTGTGACAGCTGTATTGCTAAGTTACGGAGCCAGACAAAGTGATCGTTCCCACCTTGCCCCTCTCTCGGGAGTGGAGGCGGTCCTCAAAGCCTATTGTCGACAGTCCCCACCCCAATAATCTGTCGATAGTGATGAACGGGTCATGATTTCACCCAAGCACAAGAACGTGGAGGAAAGATACAGGATAGTATGGTAGAATGGCAACAGTATTTATTAAATTTGATTCCTGATGTTATACGTTTCTTGATTTTGACCTCTCGGGGGGAAAAAAAAAGACGTTCGTATTTTTTAACCATCGTGTACATGGAAGTGATGATGCATGTAAAAATACCATACGTGTTTAAACGCACTCTAAAATACATGCACATTTAGTTCTTGTGCGCAAAGTCCTGAGACAGACAGACAGACAGAGATAGAGGTAGAGCTACTAATGCCACAAACGTTCAACAGGCATCTCCCTCCCTCCCTCCCTCCCTCCCTCCCTCCCTCTCTCTCTCTCTCTCATTAGTGCATCCACATATGCGTGAACAGAGACAGAGACAGAGGAGGGGGGGGGGGGGGGGGTGCAGGGAGGGAGGAAGATGCTCCATGAATGTAAATTTGATTCTGAAATTCAACGTCGCTTTTTGAATAACAGTTGAATGTGGGTGGAAGTAGCGTGTAAAAATATATTGTAAATATGAATCACATTTTTAACACGCCTGGTGGCAGTGGTAATCAAATCTCTATAAATTACGCTTGCATGGTGTGGCCTATTTTCCAGCTTTAAATGCCTATCCCCAATTCTGTCTCCCATCCTAATTTTATTAATGTCTTTTTTCTTGCATAGTTTCCTTTTTCTAAATCTTTATTTTTTGCCCTTCAGCAGCTTTTGAAAATAACTTTTCTTTCCTATTTTCCTCCTCCTCCTCCTCCTCCTCTCCTCCTCCCTCCTCCTCCTCCTCCTCCTCCTCCTTCTTCTTTAGTCTTCTGTTTATTTTTTAAACTCCTCTTTTATTTCCTTTTCCCCTTCTTCCACTTCTTTTCCCCAACTTTCTCCCCTCCATATACTCTCTGTCTCTCTCTCTCTCTCTCTTAGAGAGAGAGAGAGAGAGAGAGAGAGAGAGAGAGAGAGAGTCTCACATTAGGATGATGCTTTCAAATCAGTAGCGGAAGTCAATTTATTTGGGGGAAAAAGCATGACAGAACCGTGCTCCACATTTCCTATTAACATATGCCTCCATGTCGACAGATTCCTCCAGATGCTAATCAGTGAGAACTTTTTGTCAAACAAATTGAGTGACACTCTAGCAGACGCACCCGGCGCTTCAGAGTCATGTTTCCAGAGCTCTGCGTGGAGGCTCGTAGCACGCAGTGATGCGACGTAAAATGTGACAATGCAGCAGTTTGGACAAAAAATGTATAAATTGTTAAATTTTTCGTCCCGATCCCTTCATTCTTTAAATCTTTCATGGCAAATGCTACATAGTTACATTTGCGTGGTATCTGTGGTCAAGAAAACAATTGTTACATTTTTCGTAGAGACTGCAGCTTTTAAGAAGCTCATTTTGCCGTTGGTGGCATATTAGTCAAATTGTTTCTATCTATTGGAATTCTTCAGCAGCTCGTAAATGTCCATCTGGATCATCAAAACGCCATCGCCAAATGTGGAAACTTAATGACTCCTTTGGGATGATCAGTTATTTTTTTTTCTTTTCTTTTTGTTTTCTGTAGTCTTCCTGTAGTCTGATTTACCTCTGTTCAGGAGTAGGTATGTCCCTTGATATCTTAATGGAGTGTCGTGCGAGTGCCTGTACCCATCGTCAACACAGCACATGCCTCCAAGGGTGGTACAGGACTGCTCTAAAGGCAGGTAAGACAGTGCTTCTCTGGGTCCTCCCCAGCACCTTCGGGTGTTTCTTTTTCTTCTTTGCCTTAACTAGGCTGACCCTGGAGAATGGCCTAGTGACGGTGAGGAAAGACCCGCTGACCACAGGGAAAGTCCTGTTGACAGTGGGAAAGACTACAACTTTGGGTTCTCTCTTGAGGGCACGTACGACCGTATGGCGAAAACTTGGCTGTGTTTGAAGTGGCACTGTCTTCATCTGTCCGTGGGCAGGGGGTGGTCTTGTCTGTGGAGTGTGCTCGGCAGCTTGAGGGTGGTGTCTATTGCCGGTGGGCTCTGCTCTACCCATCGTCAGTACAGCGCAGGCCTCCAAGGGTGGTACAGGACTGCTCTAAAGGCAGGTGAAGACAGTGCTTCTCTGGGTCCTCCCCAGCATCTTCGGGTGTTCCTTTTTCTTTTTTTTCTTCGTTCTTCTTCTTCTTCTTTGTTTTTGTTTTAAGTCTTTTGATGCTGCTACTATTTTCGCTTAGGCAGTTATCCGCCCAGGATGAAGAACAATGTTTGTAGACGCACTGGGTTGGAAATGTTCGAGTGATTTCAGTTTTAATATCCCAGTGGACCCAGTCGTTATCTATCGATGAACCCTGAACGAGGCAGCGATCTCAAAGAAAAATATAACCATTGTTACATTGTTCAAACATACGACATAAGATACAACAATGCAGAAATTTCTACAAAATAATGTGAAAATGTAGCAGTCCGGACAAAAAGTGTCACAATTGTTACGTTTTCTATCCAGACTGCTGCATTGTTACAATTTTAATGGAGATGTCTGCATTGTTACATTTCGCGTTGTATCAAGGCTGTTTTTAGCGTTAGGCACCGATCTGTGCCTGGAGCTGACAGCAGAGTCCTCCTTCGTGATTAAAAAATAACACTCCGTGCCGATCCCTTGGTCCTTGGCATTGTCACAATCGGGTCAGGCAAGATCAGTGGAAAGCCACTGTATTGATTCTGTACGCCTGAAAGATTCCAATACACACACACACACACACACACACACACACAGAGAGAGAGAGAGAGAGAGAGAGAGAGAGAGAGAGAGAGAGAGAGAGAGAGAGAGAGAGAGAGAACCTAGGTTCACGCTGAGATAAAGATAAGTAACTCACAAACCCCTTTTTATTGGAACATGACGTCAATGCAGTGCTCTTGTCAACAGCCAGCCGTCTGTGTAAACAAACCCATCAATACGCAACAAGAGCAGAAAGCACTCTTTTCCATTTTAATGACTATATCAGATTTCATGCTAGAATATTGACAACAGATAACGTCGACAGATAAGCAGACACAGGAAACTACTTTTTTTTTTTTCTTTGCGTGACTCATACACACTGTAGTCGTGTACAGTGTATCGGGATTACTGGACCACAAAATAAGAAAAGATTGTGTCTGCTTTTAAGTGAGACAAACTTTGAAATGAAAAGTATCAATTAAAAGTTTTAGGTACATCAGTTCAATATTCAAATCAGCTTTTTGTAACTTTACCAAGGTGTAACATTTTGGTTTAAAACTTTCCACAAAATCTCTCTCTCTCTCTCTCTCTCTCTCTCTCTCTCTCTCTCTGATCAGTTATTGGAGTAAATTGCCGCAGACTGAGCTGGTTTTCGCGCTTCTTCTCTCCTTGTCCACAACCACTTTCTTTCCCTTCCTTCTCCATGAACCGCCTTCCCACTTACCCCCTCCTCTTTTCTCCCCTCCTCCCACCCCCCACCCCCACTGTCTTCAGCTTTCTCCTTCCTCTTCCCCTCTCTCCTCTCCTCTCTGCCGGTCACTTGTCTTGCTAGCCACTCTTTCTGAGAGCCATCGGCCCGAGGAAAAAGTGATGCACTTATCATTGAGAATGACAGTGAAAGGAGAAGAGAGAGAGAGAGAGAGAGAGAGAGAGAATGTGTATGTGTGTGTGTGTGTGTGTGTGTGTGTGTGTGTGTGTGTGTGTGTGTGTGTGTGTGTGGAGGGGGAGGTCTGGGTGTCTGTGTCTGTGTGTCTGTGTGTCGGTGTGTCGGTGTGTGTGTGCACGTGCGGGTGCTACTGGTAACACTTTCTTTTCTGTTGTTTTTCTTTAATCTTTTATTTCCTTTGCATTTCTTCAAGGCAATTGTAAACCATTTACTTCCATCATTTGTGAAGGACAGTTGAACAGAGAATGCAAGCAGCAGGCGGTTTCTGTTTGTGTCTCTAGAAATTTGTGACAGATCATGAAAATATAAGCTTCATATTTAGTTATCACTTCGCAAACATCTAACATCGAAGTATTCACATCCAATGGAACATATGTCAGAATCTTCCTGAACAAAATCCGGGATTCACCATTTGATGCGAACTTGCAATAAGGATCTGCATCACTTTTTAATGGGCCTATCCGTGGCCTACCTTGACCCCCCTCCCCCCCCCCCCCCCACCCCCCCCCCCCCCTCTCAAGTTTGATTAAAGCCTGTTCGGTATTTTTTTTAATCTATGTGTGTAATCTAGCTGATAGGCAAAAACAAACAAACCAATGCCGGTGAAAACATGACCATTAGGAAAAAATTCATTCCTGTAGTGCTTTGAGGTCAAGATCAGCGACGGCCGCGCACTTTGAGCGACCCTATCAAAAAAGTATTCCCCGAGTGGACAACACTCACATGTCTATCTCCATCATCCCGTGGGAGCCCTCAGCTCTTGAGAAGGGTGTGTTAAGGACAGGAATTAATGAGTCGCCTAGGATGCTATCTCTTGACGAACACGTCATTGTAGTGAAGGTGATATCTGTTCATTACATCGCATACCTCACTCTTGTCGGTATCGGTGAGGGGGTGGGGGGGTGAGGGGAGGGGGTTGGTGGTAGAGATGGTAGCTGTGATTGCGGTGGCGAAGGGTAGCCCCTCCAATCTTCTGTTCTGTCCTTGTAGCAGTTTTTAAAGACTTCTTTAACACACAGCCACATACATTGGCTTGTCACTGTTTCAGCAACAGCATTCTACAGGGATCAGTTTGCTTTGTTTGTTTTTGTTTTTGTTTTCGTTTTTGTTTTTTCGGGTCTCCATGACGCTACCAAGGTGAGGCAGTCCTGCAATGTAAGTGTATCACGTTGACAATGTGTGTTATTCTTTGATCTTATTGTCTCATTACCTGTGCCTCTCAGTTCCATTAATCAGATGCCATTCGGTTCAATACACGACCATACCAAGATTTGTCCTGTCGTCACAGCTCAAGGCCCTGCAGTCTGCAAGAGGACTGTCCATATCGAATCACCGTGAAGCAGCCCGTCAGAGGAGACACTGCACAGCTGCTGAGTCGCTCGTTTTGGTGTTCAGGTTGTGTGCTTAGAGTCAGTAGATGCAGGAGACCACTGCGTGTGAGTGAAAAGTCAACCGTATCATTGTTACAGAAAAAAAGAAAGCAAACAAAACAAATGAAAAGAAAAGAGAGAAGATGAATAACTGTGAAAAGAGGACGTATCCGTATTTGAACAAAAAGAAAAACAGAATAAGAAAAGGGGTGGAC
>JADBJO010001626.1:217500-220000 GCA_016801955.1 Conus betulinus
CAATCGGGAGAGCGGGAAGTTCTACCATGGATTACCAGACCCTCCCTTTGAGTCTGTTCATGAATGGAAAGGAAGTTGTTCTATCGCCACATGAGGTGATAACTGCTTGGACTAAAACAGTGACTTTCCATGCACTGTTTTCTGGACAGAATATGTAAACTACAAAGTGTCAAATGTTTGTATCACCAGAAAGTTTTAACTGACCATGAAAACATAAACCTCATACGGAGTTATCAGTTTGTAAGCGCCTAACATCGCAGAGCAAAGCATATCACAAACTTCTTAAGTGGATCCTGGATTTGCCTTTGAATCCGACCTTGTAATATGAATTCGCGTGACTTTTTACTAGACCTGTTCTTCGGCTACTTTTGAATTTTTTCCATCAAGTTTGACTAAAACAGGTTCAATTGGGTCTTGCTGACAGACACGCAAATAAACAAATGCTGGGAAAATTTAACCTCCCGGAAAAGGTCATTCCTGTGTGGCGTTTAGATCGATATCAGTGACTGCCGTGCACTTTGAGTGACCGACCCTAACGAACAGGCATCCCCAGAGTGAACGACACTCACGTGTCAAACTCGCTCATCCCGTGGGACTCCTCAGCTTTTGAGAAGGGTCTGTTGGGAGCAACGAATTAATTAATGAGTCACGTCTCTCTCTTTCTCTCTCTCTCTCTCTCTCTCTCTCTCTCTCTCTCTCTCTCTCTCTCTCTCTTGAGGAACACGTAATTGTGTTGAAGGTCGAATCAGTTCATTACAACGTATGTTTTACTATGGTTGGTATCAGTGGTGGTGACTTTGATGGATGCATACTGGTGGACGTGGTGGTTGTGATTGCTGTGGGGAAGGATAGCCCTTCCAATCTTCTGTACTCTTGGTATTGCAGTTTTAATGTCATTGTTATCATCATTATTATAGTATTATTGTTATTATAACAATAATTATTTTTACACTATTGTTATAATCATTATGAGTTTTGTTGTAATTAATGAGAGCGTGTGGGTGAAGAGGAGGCTGGCAATGGGTCTGTCACCTTCTTTTGGAGGATGGGCTTCCAAGGCAGTTGTTCTGACCACATCTGTGGTGCAGCTGAGAGCATCATGAACGACGGCACTTGGGTATGTACGGAACTCAAACATTTTGGCCGCTTGCCATGTGAAACCTTCTATATCGAAGTAAAGTCTGCGCAGGCAGAGTAATTCTGAGTATGAAGTGCTGTGTTTTGTGAATGGATGGTGGGAAGATGTGCAGTCCAGGTATGACTGTGCATCGGTGGGTTTATAGAAAGCAGAGGTTTTGAGCTGTCCATCTTTAAGGGAGATGGAGATGTCCAGGAAGCTGACTGTCTGGATAATGTGGTCAATTTCAACGCGATGGATGGGGCAAAAATCGTAACAAAAGTTAGGAGAGTTGAGGAGGTCTTGTCCTGGCAAGAAACACTCTCCAGGCTGTCATTGATATAGCTTTTTGTTTGCGGAGCTCTAAGTGACTCTCTGTACATCTTTTGCTTTCGTTATTTTTAATATGATTTGTCTTCCCTTCAGAAGACCCTTAGGTCGAAACGCGTTTGTGTCTGTTTTGTGATTCATTTGGCAGCCCCTGTAATTCTTGTTTTTTTTCTTTTGTTTCAGTTCTCATCTTCAGTCACCCCCACTTTCAAACCAACTCTGAGGGAGTTAAAGAACCCCAGAAACATTTTGTCTCTGAGGAAAATGGAACTTTCAACGTCCAGCCAGGATCCTGCGACTCTGAGCATCGCACTGCTTCGGTCAATCGCCAATCGTAATGTAATAAAGGCAGCGCATTCCTTACAATCTCCCAGCTGGTGACAGCGGTAACGGCTAAGTCATGGAGGCAGTCTTCAAGCCCACCAACGACACCCATTAATCCGCCGACAGCGATCAATAAATAACAGCTGTGGACGTTGAAAGAAAATCCAAAGAGTACCGTGCAACAACAGTGTGCTCTATATTGGGTGTAATTCAAGTAGGAATACACGCAAAATTGTATGCATAGTTGCCCGCCATATATTTGGGGGGGGGGGGGGGGGGGGGGGGGGAACATGGGTACTCCTGCTTGTATCTGCATGGAAAGAGACAGAGGGAAGGGTGTGGAGAGAGAGATGCTCTTCAGTCATTATTTCGAAGAACATAAATCTCTCTCTCTCTCTCTCTCTCTCTCTCTCTCTCTCTCTCTCTCTCTCTCTCTCTCTCTCTCTCTCATACAGGCATCCTTCCACACACAGGAACACACTGACATCACGCACGTACGCTCTTACGCATGCAAACGCGCGCGCACGCGCACACACACACACACACACACACACACACACACGCGCGCGCGCGCGCGCGCGCGCGCGCGCGCGCCCGCACCCAAGCACGCTTGCGCGCGCACGCACGTTCACACTCACGCATGCACGCGCACACACATACACACACGCGCGCGCGCGCGCGAACGTGTGTGCGTGCTCGCGTGCGCACTTATGGATACATGCATGCATG
>JADBJO010001626.1:225000-230000 GCA_016801955.1 Conus betulinus
TGCGGAACCTGGTCACTAACCTAGCTGGGCCCCACGAACCACTTCTGGCAACCGTCAAACGACGGAAGATGGCATGGTCTGGCCACGTCATTTGTCACAACACACCCTCTCCAAAACCATCCTTCAAGGTACCGTTGAAGGAGGGCGCAGACGATGACGGCAGAGAAAGAGCTGGTCCGACAATATAAGGACTGGACCAAAATGACCATGCCAGATCTCCTCACGACAGCCACCAACAGATGAGCCTGGAGAGAAACGGCGGCTGCCTCATCACGTCCCTCCAACGACCCCAGTGGTCAGGGGAATGACTGGCTGACTGACGGTTTTGCTCTAGACATACTTCTACATTGCTGTATTTTTCATGGAGAATGTTATTTTTTGTTTTGTTTTGTTTTTTTTTTTGGGAGGGTTGTTTTTGTTTGTTTCTTTTCGTTTTTTTTTTTTTTTTTTTTTTTTTTGTTTTTTGTTTTTTTTTTTTGTTTGTTGTTTTTTTGTTTTTACATTTTATGTCGTCTGTATAAACAATGTAACAACTGATACATTTTGCGTCGAGACTGCTTTTTTTTTTATGTTTTATGGGTATAGAGTTTCCAAACACAGTGGATTATTGCGACCTGTAGGAACAGCTCTTAAGTGGATCGTTAATCTCTCTCTCTCTCTCTCTCTCTCTCTCTCTCTCTCTCTCTCTCTCTCTCTTTGGATTACAGAAACTTGTACATAGAAGTGGAAATTTATGACGCCTCTTGGAGGATCATTTCTGACTGATTTTGCTTTCTTGTTTGTCCCCTTTTTTCTCTCCTCATGTCTGTGAAACAGACAAAAAAAATGCTACTGGAAACACACACACACACACACACACACACACACACACACACACACACACTAATACGGAAATGGAATTTAAGGCTCAATATTCCATCAGATTCATAGTTATCAATTAATCGAACCTGACGAAGGCAGCAATCTTGACGAAAAAAGTTTAGAATGATTACATTGTACGAACATTGAACGTCAACTATGACAATGACGGTATGGTGAAAACATGTATCAATGGAGCTCGACAAAAAAAATGTTACAATTGTACATCCTTTTCCGTCCAGACTGCAGAATTGTTGTATCTTTCGTGGAAACTTCCGTCTAGACTGCTGCACTGTTCATGTTGTTTTTCGTTGAGATTGCAACATTGTTACATTTCGCGCTGTTTGAAGGCTGCCTTCCGCGTTAGGCATTGATCAGTGTCTAGAAGTAACAGCAAAGTTGTCCGTAATTAAGATGTAACACTCCATACTGGTTGATTGGTACTTGGGCGTCGTCACATCACGCCGGGCAAGATAAGTGGAGATTCTTTTGTATTGATTTTATATGCCTGAAAAGATCTCTCTCTCTCTCTCTCTCTCTCTCTCTCTCTCTCTCTCTCTCTCGACTGCAGGCTGTGCTCAAAAATAGAAATCTCTAGCTTTCGAGGCTATCGGATGGTTATTTCATTGTTATCATCTTCAGTGTTTTCCTCGCTTGGCCCAGAATAGGTTGCTGCGCAGAAGACGCATGTTTCAACGCTCCGCCGATTCTTGCATCTTGACAAAGACAGAAGCCAGTCAGGGTCGCCATTTTCTGCCAGCGGATTCATCCTGAGTCATGCCATCCACTCCACACTCGCTTTTCGAGCGACATGCGGCTGCTTTTTGCCAGTTTTCATGTCGTTCATGGTGAAGAGGGCCAGGGAGAAGAAAGGCGCGCGCATCGCCATGTTGACACCGCGGAGCAGGCTGGACGGTGTCACCCTTGGCTCGCTCCTCACCTTACTGTTCTGGGGCGGTTTGCTGATGAGGTGCGGAGACGTGGAGCAGAACCCCGGACCCAAGGACAGCCTGAGGCAGTCACGACTGGGCAGCAGTGGACGGACGAGCTTGGACAGGACCGCGACATCCCAAGGCAGCGGGCAGTCATCACCTTCACCTTCCCAGCAACCTACCCTTGCTGATGTTGTGGAGATACTGCAGTCCATGAAAGTTCAAAACGCCACAACAAATAGTAAGCTCGATGAAGTGGAACGATGTGTGAAAGGACTGAGAGAACAGTATGTTGAATTACAAAATGATATGTTGCACTTGGGAAAAAAGGTGGATGATTTGAAAAAAGAAAATCAAACTTTGTTACAGAAAAACTCTGATCTGCTCTCTAGAGTTGAACAATTAGAAAGAAAGACTGACGACCTTGAGGGCAGATCCAAAAGGAATAATCTAATATTTTATGGAATAGATAGAACAAAACGAATCCAATGAACAATGTGCAACCAAATTACGTGACGTCATTGCTAATAAGCTGGACATAAGCAGTGACATCCAATTTGACAGGGTCCATCGTTTGAACGATAAACCAGATTCCCCGTTGATCGCAAGATGCACATTTTATAAAGACAAAGTGCAAATTCTCAGTGTGAAAAAGAAATTGCAGGGTACCAGAATTTTCGTAGGAGAAGACTTCTCCTTCCGATTGAGGGAGATAAGACGCAAACTGTCTCCCCACCTGAAAAAGCCAGAAATGATGGGAAGAGGGCCACGATGGTGTTTGACCACCTACTCATTGATGGTCAGAAGTACTTCCTTGGCGAGGGGGACCGTTTGCGTGAATCCAGATAGGATTTAGGCCGGCCATTTTCTGGACTTAATTTTCCTTTTGAAAGAAGAACACGAGAGGTAACAAATGTAACCCTACACCGTCTGTAAGCTCACCTGTTCGTCATGTCAGTGACACGCTTGAACTCAGCGATGTTATTCAGGACGGCAAGGCCGTGCCGTGTCGTGACAGCGTGAGTGAGCACGTGCGACACAGACCGAGCGCAAAACCAAAACGTGTTTCTTTCTTGTTGTGGAACGTAAACGGATTGCTATCAAAAATATTAGACTCTGATTTCATTTCTTATGTTTGTCAGTTCGATTTTGTGTTGTTTAGTTGAGACATTCATTGAGGACTGTCAGTTGGACTTATTCATCGGGTACAGACTATTTTGTAAACGTGCCGTTAAATTTACTAAACATGGTAGACGATCGGGAGGACTTGTTTGTTTAGTAAGGAATGATCTTTTCCCGTACATTAAAAGTATTGATATGGATCATGTTAATTGTTGCATGTTTTTGATCAGTAAAGAGTTATTTGGATTAGGTAAAGATATTCTGTATGTTTGTACATATATACCACCCAAGGATCTCCATTTTACACTTATTTTGATATTGACAATGGAATTAGTATGCTTGAAGAATGTTTAACCGATGTTCTGTTGCAGAATGACGTGTATGTTATTTTAAATGGAGATTTGAATAGCAGAACAGCTGATGTTTCTCAAGATTATATTGTACAAAATACGTTTGATCCACAGTTCAAGAATTTGTCCTATAATATGATTCGACATTCAAATGACTGTACTTTGAACAACTATGGTAAATTATTATTGAACATGTGCACTGCGTTAGATCTGAGCATTTTAAATGGCATGTGCAAAGGCGACTATGAAGGTTGCTACACATTTATATCTGACTCTGGAAGCAGTGTCACAGACTATTTCGTACTCTCACGTGAACTTTTTATGATTTTGTTTGATTCTTGTGAATTATCTATAGCTGACCGTATGGATTCCGACCATTTACCAGTGACAGCATGTGTTGTTGTTGCCAAGGAATGTTCACCTGATATTTGTTTGCGAAAAGAGAATTTTGTCATATACAAACTTGTATGGGACGAAAAGTGTGCAGCTACATATACCAGTATTTTGTGCAGTGAAGAAATACACACAAAAATTGATCTTGCAATTGATTTGATTGATGTTTACGTAAATGCTGCTCTTAAAGTTTTTAATGATTGTATAAGAGAAAGTGCTGGATCCATGAAAACATGCGTATCATTTAACAACAATGGAAGTTCATGTAAATGGTTTGATGTAGAATGTAAATTTTGTAAAAGAAACACTAGAAGATTGTTACAGATATTTCGTCTTTCAGTAAAATTAGAAAGAAAGCAGAAGCAATAGCTGAAATGAAAAATGAATATGTAATTGCCAGACGTGAATATAAGAATTTACTTAAGTGGAAGAGGAAACAATTTAACAAAGCTTTACTAGATAAACTCGTAACGACAGTGGGAAACCAAAAAGAATTTTGGGACGTTGTTCATAACGCGTCCTTCAAAAGAAAACAGCCTAGAAATAATATATCAGTCGACTCCTGTTTCAACACTTTAAAGCCTTGCTGGAGACGGATGCCGACAACACAGTAAATGAGTATTCAGCTGAAGTTGAAATGGAAGGCTATATGAATCGTCCGATCTCTAAAGATGAAATATTGCTAGCACTTAGAAAACTAAAAAAAAACATAAAGCAGCTGGTCCCGATGGCATTATTGCCGAGCTTTTTAAGAATTCGAATGATCAAGTTGTATACTTCCTTCTAAAATTGTTTAATAACCTATTTGATAATAGTGTGTTTCCTGAGAACTGGTTCGAATCTGTTATTCAACTTATTTTCAAGAGGGGTGATATCAATGATCCCAACAATTATAGGGGAATTTCCTTGAGCGATGTTAGTAGTAAATTATTTGTGGTATAGTGATAAATAATAGACTGCAAGAATGGGTGAATGAACACAATATCACAGGTGATTATCAAGCTGGATTTAAGAGAGGATACTCAACAGTCGACCATATGTTTTCTTTTACTAGCTCTCGTACAGAAACAGTTTTTTTTAATTGAAAATTGTATGTTGCATTTATTGATTTCGAAAAAGCTTTTGACACGATAAATCGAAATATTCTTTGGCCAATTCTCTTAAAAAATGGCATTAAAGGCAAATTATTCAGATGTATTAAAAGCATGTACAATGATGTCAAAGCCAGAGTTCGATGTGGTTCTACGTTAACTGATTACATTGCTTGCACATCAGGATTAAGGCAAGGAGATGCTTGCAGCCCTGTTCTGTTTTCTCTTTTCATTAACGAAGTGGCGGTTGAAGT
>JADBJO010001626.1:245000-250000 GCA_016801955.1 Conus betulinus
TTTTTGCTGTGAAGGCCCTCTCTGTCCACCTAGCAGTATATACGGGTACCTGGCTGAGGTCAAGGAAGGTTACAGGTGGTGAGAGGAGAGGGACTGGTGCCAGCTTCCATCCATCAGCCGACCTCCACACATGGTGAACCTCTGCAAGCTCACCACCCCCGACAGCCACTACTAGCGGGATTTTACTGAACCTCAGTCTAAGCCTAAACAGACGCCATCAACGGAATTTTCCCTTATTTGTCGATGCCTTGTGTGATCCGCCATCCACATCACGCCATGACCGGTAAGCACCTCAGACGACAATGGTACTGGGGTTGTACTGTCTGAACGTTCGCAGAGATGAATGGAAGAATGTCTGTTGGGGTTCCCTCCATCCCACGTCTCTGTGTCTTCTGGCTGTATAGCTGACAATGGTTTAAAGGAATTTTAATAGGCTTGCTTGATTGTCTGCAAGCATAAAACGCATGAAGGAGAAGGTAAGGGTGTATGGTCGGGGGGGGGGGGGGGGGGTCATCCACTGATCCAGTCTGCAGATGCGTTGACTTCAGCGAGTGGCCAAATCCTCTTCCACGCTTCATCCTCATCAGACGAGAGAATCGGGTTTGTGACAACCGCACTGAGGATGGAATGTTTGCTTCCGCATTCATGGTATAGTTTTAGCGCGCAGGCTTTCCGTTCCGTATCCGTGAAGATTGTTGTCATTGTGACTGTGCTACTTCTTCTTCTTCTTCGTAAGCAGGCTGAAACTCCTGCGGACATTCCCTATACGGACAGGCAAGTATTATTTCCATCTACGCTACAAAGGATGTGGAGACTTGTGTGTATGACCGTTTTTATGCCGCCATTAAGGCAACCATACTCCATCTGATTTAACTGTGGTACGAAAAAGAGAGAGACAGACAGACAGACACACAGACATACACACAGAGACACACAGACAACAGAGCAATTAGGATTCCTAATTGGCTTAGTGGTAGGGCTCTGAGTTTGTGGTCAGGCGTTGCCAGTTCGAATCCCACTGGCACTCAACATAAAAAAATGCCATTTTTTCTCTCCCCACCTTAACATGTTGTCATTCTGGTGGTCCCAATGCGGTGTTAAAGTATGTCACAATCCCAGTCTCTCTCGAGAGAGTTTGTCAACGTCTGCATATCACTGTTGATGAGTGTAACTGACTGACTTGCTGCGGTTTGTTGATGCTGAGGGTGACTCCTGTGTGCGTCAGCATTATCGGTGAGTCAGAACAAACACATCGTCCATCTTGTTTCGTTATCTCCAGCACCTGTCTCTTCCTGGTCTTAGAGTGGCTCAGCGTGGGATGGAATGGAATAAAAAGGGAAGGGGAGGGTAAAAAAAAAAAAAGGGGGGGGGGGGGGGGGGGCCTGGGCCAATCAGAGGAAGACAGCCCTTTGGTCGCATGCGCCGTCTAGTGCCTAATTCCCGCCGCGTGGCGAGCAGATGCGCGCCCTGACGTCAGTTTGATACTTTGTCAAGTGGGCAGCATTGTTATCCTCATTGAGCACTTCTGCAAAGATCTCTCTATGGCGTAATCTGTCACGTTGCCACTGACGCGAAAAAAAAGGGTCAGCTGTGCGCAGATCCTGTCTGTCTGGTTCGGATATGATGAAGCTGACACCGACTTTGAAAGAAGGCTGATCACGCTATAGATTGATAACCAAGAAATTTCGCCGATGAAAAGATTAACTGAATCTGTGAAAAGATCATGTGTGGTTGGTTAGGAAAGAATGAAACTGGGGCATCGACTTTGAAAGAAATTGATCACGATAGAGATTGACGACCAGTAAATTTCGCCAATGAAAAAGATTAACTGAATCACAGAATGCTCTAATTCTTCTTAAAGAGGCACATGACGTAATATGTCACATCTCTGTGTGTGTTTTTTTTTACCAAAGCGGGCCCGTATTAGACCAGCAATTAATTAACATAATGCGTCTGTCATTGACACAGCCGAATTGAATCAAGGAGAAGAAAATGGGACTGGAATGTGAATTACACCATCATTCTGTCAAACTCTACCTTGACGGTTTCTCATTCTGCGCGTGACAATATTCCGTTTTCTTTCCCCAAAGACACTTTACACGGCCCAAAATGGTGTGATCTGACAAGGAAATTAAGAACCTTGACGAATTTTGAAAGGCGATTTTGAAATGAAAGCCCTCTTGATTCGGTTTTACGACATTGTGAAGCGTACTCCGGGCACAGGGCACACTCTATGAACGTCGTTTTTTTGTCTAGGTGACATTTCACGTGCCACATGTATCTGTTTAAGAAACATATGCCTGCCAAATGCAAAGTTGATAAACTAAAAAATGAGTCAATGAATGAGAGTGATGTGAAGGAAACCTAGTCCATGGATCAGTTATGTCATATTTGCATCGCAAAAAAAAAAAAAAGAATGTATCGCGCATATGAAAACATTGCATCTGCTGTCCGTGAAGTACACGTCACATGTATCATTCTTAGACCATCGTAAACTTGTGTCATCTGGTCACAGCGGAAAAAAAAAAAATGTTACTCCAAATGATCGTCTAGGAACAAACAATTAATTTTTGGGTCCCCATTTTAGTTTTATCTTCGAGCCCAAAAGTTGTAGAGCAAACGGTCATCCTCCACACTGGAGGCGAGACAGAAACCTAGCAGGTGAATAAAGATCTTGAATGGGAAGCGACGATCATGGCAGAATTCCACCTATCATTTATCTGACACGCATATCAAAAATAAAAGCAAAACAGACAAAAGATTAAAAGAAAAAAAAATAATAAAAAAAGACAAAGTTCGACATCCTACGTCTCGCGGTCAGTTTCTGTCTAGAATTACCTTCAGCTTCAGTGCAAAGATGTTTCTAAAGATTAGGAACCAGACTGCAAATTGTGCCTGTGCCATTTTTCACATGAATGATACTATTAACAGTAATGTCCTGTCACTAGTAGTTATTAACATCCTATTTTACACACGCACACGCACACACTCACACAGACACACACACACACACACACACACACACACACACACACACACACACTCACACGCACACACACACACACACATACGCATACGAGACACACACACACACACACACACACACACACACACACACACGCGCGCGCGCGCGCGCGCGCACGCGCACGCACACACACACACACACACCACACACACACACACACACCATACAAGCGCTACGCGCGCGAGCGCTGAAAGAGAGAGAGAGGGAGAACAACGGCACACACACAGTATGATGACCACATGTACCTTCACATACGCGCGCGCGCGCGCGCATCACTCACGTTCACACACACACAGGTTGGGAATTAGCACACACGCACGCAGGCGTAATACGCATCACACACTCTCTCTCTCATCTCTCCTCCTCTCTCTCTCTCTCTCTCTCTCTCACGAAAATTCTTCCTTCCACACGCACACACACACACACATTGGCACACACACACACACCCAGTCGCGTGCGAAACGCACATGTTTAAATTGAAGCTGGTATTTACATACAGAGAGACACACACACATGTATAGAAAGAAATAATGAGACTTAAGAGAGAGATAGCCATAAACGCGCGCACGTGTTTACACACACTTACACACACACACACACACACACACACACACACACACACACACACACTACAAAGATGAGCAATGACAGCGCGCGCCTGGTGGTTGAACACTGGAAATGAAAGCGTGATGACCACAGCGAACTGCGAGCCAGTCAGATGAAGTTTCTGGCCCAGTGTTTAACAAGGTTGGGACATTAGCTAACCACGTTGTTAGGCGTATTACGAAATCATGTAGAAACTGCATATACATCCTACCCTAAACTGTCTTGACATACACTCACGAAAATTGTTCCTTCCTTGCCCAGTTGAATTTTTTATGTATTGGCGTATGATTTGGACCCAGCCTGTGTGTGTGAATATCTCACACACAAACACACAAGCTGGATATTTAGGACAAGTTTTGGTTATATGCAAATGTACATGAACAAACCCATAGGTACTTAATCTATAAATAGCTACAAACGCTAGTTATGTGTTTGATAAATCCTTACACACACACACGCGCGCGCGCGCGCGCGCGCAAATACAGAGAGAGAACACAGCGCACACACGCACAGACACAGACACACAGAGAGTACAAACACACACACACACACACACACACACACACACACACACACACACACACACTACAAAGATGCGTCAAAGGCAATGACAGATGGCTGGTTATGGAGCAGCGTGAAATCAAAGCATGATTAGCTCGGGAGCTGCTATACTCAGTCAGTTAAAGTTTCTCTGGCTGAGTGTTTTCCAATGTTGCGAAATATCCCACAATGTCGTTAAGCTGGCTACAAATCCTGTACACATCGCTTATGTCCCACACTAAACTGCCTTGAAACATCACGAAAATGATTCCTTCATTGTCTAATAGGATTCTCGTACAGACATATGATTTGGACAAAGCGTAAGTGGGAAAATGTCATGTTTAAATCAAAGCTCGATGTTTCTGAAAGCTTCCTTCATATGCAAATGTGTATGAAAAAGAAATGGATATTTATGGACCTTTCAAGTAGCCACCACGTCGATATGACGACAATCCACATAAAATGGCCGACGCAGAGGACTTTAAAAAAAAAAAAAAAAGACGGCTGCTGACTCTCTCTCTCTCTCTCTCTCTCTCTCTCTCTCTCTCTCTCTCTCTCTCTCTCTCTCTCTCTCTCTCTCTCTCTCTCAGGATACTTATTTGAATAAGTGAGATCAAATTCTGAGCTGTTAGTTACTGTGAAAATATACTTGTATATCAGTAAATGTGAAAATCTATGTACATGCTGTTGTTTTCCCCCCCACCATCTATCCACTACCTTCCAACCCACGTCCCCAACATTTTCCACTTCTATTGCGCAAAGATGCCTATGGTGCATATGCATTAAACGTTCGCATTCGCATTCTCTCTCTCTCTCTCTCTCTCTCTCT
>JADBJO010001626.1:255000-260000 GCA_016801955.1 Conus betulinus
GAAACCGATCAAGACAGAAAGACACACAGGTAGACAGAAGAAGAAGGGTGGTCATTGATTTCATTGGGGTGGAAGAGAGAGAGAGAGAGAGAGTGAGAGAGAGAGAGAGAGAGATGATGAGAGAGAGAGGGGGGAAGGGAGAGAGAGAGAGAGAAAGGGAAGAGGAGAGACAGACAGACAGACAGACAGAAGGGAAGGAGGAGAGAGAGAGGGAAGGGGAGAAAGAGAGGGGGGAAGGGAAGGGAGAAGAGAGAAGGGAATGGAGGAGAGAGAGAGGAGAGAGAGAGGGGGGGGGGGGAAGGTGGAGAGAGAGAGAGAAGGGCAGAGAGAGAGAGAGGGAAGGGGAGAGAGAGAGATGGAAGGAAAAGGAAAGGGAGAGAGAGAGAGAGAGAGAGAGAAAGAAAAGGGAGAGAGAGAAGGGAAGATAGGGTGTGAGAGAATGGAAGGGAAGGGGGAGAGAGAGAGAATGGAAGGGAAGAGAGAGAGAGAGAGAGAGAGAGAGAGAGAGAAGAAAGGAGAGAGAGAGAGAGAAGGTAAGATAAGGGGAGAGAGAGAAGGAAGGGAAGGAGGAGAGAGAGAGAAAAAGGAAGAGGAGAGACAGACAGAAGACAGACAGACAGAAGGGAAGAGAGAGAGAGAAGGGAAGGAGAGAAAGAGAGAGGGGAAGGGAAAGGAGAGAGAAGGGAAGGAAGGAGGAGAGAGAGGAGAGAGAGAGGGAAGGTGGAGAGAGAGAGAGAAGGGCAGAGAGAGAGAGAGAGAGAAGGGAAGGGGAGAGGAGATGAGATAGATGGAAGGAAGGGAAAGAGGAGAGAGAGAGAGAGAGAGAGAGAGAGAAGGAGAGAAGAAAAGGGAGAGAGAGAGAAGGGAAGATAAGGGGTGAGAGAATGGAAGGGAAGGGGGAGAGAGAGAGAATGGAAGGGAAAGAGAGGAGAGAGAGAGAAGAAAGGAGAGAGGGAGAAGGGAAGATAAGGGGAGAGAGAGAAGGGAAGGGAAGGAGGAGAGAGAGAGAGAGAGAAAGGGAAGGGGGGAGAGAGAAAGAGTAGGGAAGGGAAGGGGAGAGAGAGGAGAGAGAGAGAGAGAAAGGAAGGAAGGGGAGAGAGAGAGGAGAGAGAATAGTAGGGAAGGGAAGGGGAGAGAGAGGAGAGAACGGAAAGAGGAGAGAGAGAGGTGAGAGAAGAATAGGGAAGGAGTACGAGAGAGAGAGAGAGGAGAGAGTGGAAGGGAAGGAATGGAGGAGAGAGAGGAGGTAGAGAAGGGGAGAGAGAAAAAGGGAAGGGAAGGAGGAGAGAAGAGAGAGAGAAGAGGGGGGGGAGAGAGAAGGGAAGGGAACGGGAGAGAGAGAGAAAGGAGAGAGAAGGAAGTGAAGGAGAGGGAGAGAGAGAGAGAATCTGTCCCTGTTAATCTAGGTCATGTATATCAGGTATGAAAAAGCAGATGGAAGAAAACTAAGAGAATAGGAAAAAGAATCAAAAGCACTGCATTATGGAAAATTCATTATACACATGGTTAACATATATAAGTTTGACGATACGAATGCAGGTTCGGACTCGTAAGCTGACAGAGAGAGAGGGTGGGGGGGGTGGGGGGGTGGGGGAGGCGAGAAGGAGAGAGAGAAGAGAGAGAGAGAGAGATAGAGACGAGAGACTGAGAGAGAGAGAGAGAGAGAGAGACTATGCAAGGAAGAAAGAGGAAAAGGTATGGGAAACCTTAAGATAAATACGTGAGTGATTTGGAATGGAAATCTTGTATTACTTTTCCTGTCACTATAATATCTCAATGCCCTACCAGCTGTTTTCTCTGTCACGGCAATTCCATATTCTTCTATATACAGCAGCACCGGAATTCAGTTCGTCCCGAGCTCAGCGCCAACAACCAGCAGGGAGCTAAAGATACCAAATTGTAATTCGGTAACCCATCAAAGGTGACACAGCACTGTGCTGCTGCCCCAGTCAGTTCTTTGAGTTCAGTGGTGCCTGTTGCGATCCAACAGATAACGACATAACGCACTAAACTCCGTGTTGACGATAATAAATGCTCAGTCACGAAGCCAGTGTGAGAGCCCTATCCCAGGCTGTCTGTGTGTATGTATCAAAGTCTGTGTCTCTGCGTGCGTGTGTGTGGTGTGTGTGTGTGTGTGTGTGTGTGTGTGTGTGTGTGTGTGTGTGTGTGTGTGGTGCGTGTGTATGTGGTGTGTGTGTGAAAGAGAGGCATATTATGAGAAAGAGAGAAAAAACAGAGAGAGGGAGACTGACAGACCAACTGGCCGACACACAGACAAACTGAAAGAGAGAGACAGACAGAGACAGGGGGAGAAACAGACATGTGCACAGAGACTACGCATAATCACGCAACAATACTGATATAGCTCCCAGATCCCTTTCATTACCAGATGTCAGGGATGCCTTCTCATACTCCGTCACTGATGAGGATTAGGACTGTCCACCCTCAGTGACGTCCCACTGGCTAATCACACTGCGGCCGCAAACCACCAACCTTCTCTGCTTCGTTTCTGTCACCATGGCAATGGGGAAGTGAGGGTGCTGGGACTGGAGGTGGTTTTCAGATAATCCTGCGGAGAATTCAAAGGAACCAGAGCCTTAGAACGTGGGGAGGAAACGCCCTGGATGATCTGTTTAAAGCATCCGTTGGAGATATGTTGTTTGATGTTTGTTTGTTTGCATTGCTTGATGTAGTTTGCTCTGTTCTGGTTACATGCTTTACTGTTCTTGCTTTTGTTTTTTTTTTCCCCCCTTTTTTTTCTTACTTTATTTCTTTTCTTTGTTTTATCGTCCTCTCGTTCCACTGGTATTACTACTACTACTACTACGACGACGACGACGACGACGACGTCTCCCACCACCATCATCACCACCACTGCTGCTGCTGTTCTGTTCTTGTTACTGCTGCCACTGCCGCTGAAACTGCCACTACTTCTACTGCAGTTGCTGCTGCTGCTGCTGCTGCTGATGATGATGATGATGATGTTGATGATGATACTACTTCTACTTCTACTTCTACTAAACTACTACTACTACTACTACTTCTACCACTAATACTACTACTTCTACTGCTACAACTACTACCACATCATCGTTTACTTCTCCTCCTCCTCCTTCTCCTCTTCCTCCTTGTCCTTGTCCTCCTCTTTCTATTCTGTTTGTTTGCTGGTTGGTGGTGGTTGGTATGTTTGTTGGTTTGTTTGCTTGTTTGTTTGAAAATTGTTTCAAGTTTGTTTGTTTGCCTGTTTTTGTTTTTTTTTTTTGTTTTGTTAAGCTTGTTTGGGGGGTTTTCGATCACGTTGGGACTGATTAGTTTACCGACATTCTTGTAGGACACATAATAAACCCCCTCAGAAGGAGGAGAGCTGCCTGTGTTTTGTGCTTGGAAAATAAAGGCCAAGATTTTCTGAGGTCATTTGTCCACAGCTCTTCCTCCCACACTACACTCCTCCTCCTGCCTCCCCTCCACCACTCTCTCTACCCCCTCGGTCGATCCTCTTCTTGCCTCCCTTCATTAGCTTCTCTACACATCGTTGTGACGCTGATATATCGATTGTCCTTAGCGAGAGCACAGCCGGGGTCGTGTAGTAACTTAAAAAGGAAGGAAAACTTCCATGTGTCACGGAAATATACGTTTTTACCAGTAAGAAAAGTTACCGTTCTTGAATTTCGGACGAGAAAATATCCAATTAATGGTCTGTGATAGGAAGAAAGATGGACATGAGCATGACTTGTGAAGTCTTGGTATTTGTGTATCATTGGCTGGGACATTTTGAAAGAAAAAAAAATGGAAAGAAAAGTCAAAAAGAAGACAAGAAAATGGATATATCTTGGGAAAAGGCGTAGGGGAAAGCCTTCAGAATGTGCAAGCATAACGAAAGGGCATAAATACCTTAATGGTTGGACTGCGATAGGATTGTTTGGCTGAGTGCTTATCATCTGGCAGAATTCATGTGTAATTTGGAGTGAAATAGGGAAAGATAGCATTTGTACCTGACCACCATCTCTAGAATCAACCTAATTCGTCCGTCTAAGCCCCGGTGATGTTTATTCTATTCGTAATTACACACATACACACACACACACACGCGCGCGCACACACGCGCACGCACGCACGCACGCACGCACGCACGCACGCACTCACGCACGCAAACGCACACACACGCACGCACGCACACACGCACACGCCTACACACACACGCGCGCGCACATACACACGCGCGCGCAACACGCGCTTGCGCGCGCAAGCACACGCAAGCACACACACACACGCGCGCGTGCGCGCGTGCACAGACACACATTCCCGCCCCAACCTGCCCCTCCCGTTCCCCCCAGTGATGTCGTCTGATCTACTGATTATGATTTGGCTCTCATCTGTGATGAGGTTCATGAAAATACATCTGCTGTCTTCATAATCAGTATGATGTTGCTTGCTTCTCTCTCCTCTCTTCTCTTCTTCCTCCTCTTGCCCCTCCTCTACCTGTCTTTTTCTCCTGTTCTTTCTAATTGAAAGAGACATGTTGTGCTCCCATGATGTGGACGTCATGGACACAGTCAACATATATGCTTTAAAATGGTAACTTAAACTTACAATATAGCGAATACAAAAGAAGAAGATTCCATAAACGGTTTGGCAAATATAACTCAACTGTAAGGCAAAGATAGTTTGTTGAATACCACTGCTATTGAAATGTAAATTTTCCTAGACAGACAGCGAAAAGATGGAGACAATAAGAAAGAGAGAGGGGGGGGGGAGAGAGAGAGAGACAAAGAGAGACATAGAGAGAGAATGGCAGACAGACAGAGAGACAGACAGCGACAGAGACAGACAGGCAGACAGACAGACAAACAGCCAGACAGACAGGCTGGCAGGCAGACAGCCAGACAACGAGGGAGGGGAGAAGGGCGACCACTCTACCGAGCCCGTCTTGCCGTTTTACTCATCAGGTTCAATGCTCGTCCCTCAATTAGCAGAATTAACCGAGGGTTCCAATCAACAAA
>JADBJO010001626.1:267500-270000 GCA_016801955.1 Conus betulinus
CTGTACACCAGTGCTACAGTCGCAAAGAAACACAAACGAAACAATGCTCAGACAGATACATTGAATACAACAAAACAAACGAGCAATGATAACCATCAGGGCACCGTGGAGATGTATAAGACCTCCGCCAAGGTCGAATGGATACTTCATTTCCTTTTTTTCATTCAACGCCTGCCTACCTTGCGCCTGAAGAGTGAAGAGATCGAAGCTGAGTACCAAATTCGTTCATTTTTGTTTTGTTATTTGTTTGTGTCTTGCCTGAAGAAGACCTAAGAGGTCGAAACGCGTCGTATTTTGTCTTGTGACTCGTTTGTCCACGTTTCTCTTGGCGGTTCGCTAACATTTATTAAAGATTTGTTCAGATTTCCGCCTGCTGCGGTCTCACTTGGCAACTAGATCAAAATCAAAATTCAACTGTTAGTTCTGAAATCCCGCTCTTCCTTTCTTCAAAATTTCGTGACAATCAGTGTCGTAGTTTCTATGTGATCCTCCTTACAGAAACGGGTGAAAATGTACCTTATTGACAATGGTGACCGTGAAATAGAAAATTAAAACACGAGTACACGATGTTTCAGTCCACTTACGACTGCAAAGGGAAATGGATCAAAAACCCTTCAAATACTGTGCTGAGTTTCAGACAAATATGTAAGGAGTCATTTACAAACAGGTATTGCTTCGCTGCCATTTAGTTTTTTAGTATCGCAAGATAGAAAAGAGAAGAGTACAATATCATCTTGGACGTCATTTCATTTTATTCATTGATTTATCATTCCAACCTTTCCATTTTACAGAGTAATATATTGACAGCTGAAGATGGATTACTCATCACCAAGTTACACAGCTATACAATCCAGTAATATGCTGCAACGATACTTGGTAAAACGCAGAAATTTGCCGAAGTAAAGGACATCCTAAATCTGCCTGTATGTTAGTGATTTACAGTCTGAGCAAAACAATTTTAAAAACTAAATAGATATCAATATTACATTTTCAGATCACTAGCCGTTCCTCTACCAATCTGTTATGGTGTACAGGTTGGTAACTCCATTGAAGCAATGTTGAAGTATCGATGCCAGTGTCAGTGCGTCTCTCTCTCTCTCTCTCTCTCTCTCTCTCTCTCTCTCTCTCTCTCTCTCTCTCTCTCTCTCTCCAATGCCTGACAGTATGTTTCCATATAATTCCAAAATGTACCCCTGCCTAGGCTGCTGGAAAGGAAAAGTAAAAAATTTGAAGTCGATAAGCCGACGGCATATTCATCTTTTATGCTAAAAGAAGAAGAAATGAATTTATTCTTGGTCCACGGATCAGCCTGTTTGTTTCGTCAGTGATATGTTTTATCCCACGCATAAATTACATGATTTGTACCGATGATATATTGCAACCACCGTTTGTGACGATTTAATCAATATCGATCATGTTGATCTTTACCCTGGTGTTTGTCCCAATTCGGAAAATACTGGATGATCTGGACGGTGTGAACCCCTACAGCGTCACCCCTCATCCCACCCCCTCTTCACCTCTTTTTCCTTTGCACACCGTTCTGTGTTCATATTGTATGCCTGAGATCAAATACCCCCCTCTCGATCTCTTTCTTTCTCTCTCATCATCATCATCATCATCATCATCATCATCCTTATGATCATCAGCAAGATCATCATTATAATCATCATCATCATCGCTTTCTTCCCAGTCAGAAAAATTGCCCTATTCCATCAGCATTTTTTTTCTTCGCTCTTTAGTTACAGTTCTGGCGTGGATTTTTTTTTCAAAAAGGGAAACAAGTCAATACTGGTATGTTCCAGCATTGTTGTTTCTTGTAAGCTTTTTCGAAAAAAAATCTGCGTTAACTTTTCGTTGACCTGGAATCCCACAAACGCCTTTTGTATGTGAGTTTGTTTTCTGTTGTTTAGGGAGAGAGAACGGGGAGGTAGGGTGTATTTCGCTTTTCTTAAGAGGCTTGGAGTGCATGGAAGTGTGTCAGTGAGACGTTAACATAAAGTCACTGATGTCCTTTATTAAGAACACCTCGTCGCTAATTGAGGAAAACATGAAAAAAAAAAAAACTGTAACGTCTTTTAGAGACTATAAGATATACGTCGGAAGACCAAGGCCAGGATTTAAACCACAGTGCCAAGGACATCCACGCTGTTGGTTCGGATGAGGAATTTGCACAACTCTGGGAAGACTGAAAGCAAAAACACAGCGCCCTCAGCAAAGCGGAATCTGCGAGGAAGAGGAAAAGCAAAAAAAGAAGAAGACACAAGAGCGTTTCTTCAGAGACCCCTTCCAGTTTGCCAGAACTCTGTTCGAGAGCAGCCAAATCTGGGACCCTAAGTGTGGACAAAGGAGTTCTTGAGCAGAAAACATACTCTGACTCACAGAGCAAAGCACCACTCGACATTCAAGGTCTGGTGTGGCCAACCAACCCTGAGGAACAGTTCAATGACAAGCTCCAACGTTGGCGGAAATCAAGAAGGTGGTCGACAAAGCCAGAGCCAAA
>JADBJO010001626.1:275000-277500 GCA_016801955.1 Conus betulinus
GTGGTTTAAATCCTGTGTGTTCTTCTCCGATGACTTTTTTCTCAGGCCCATTTTTAATGGTGTGGCTAATCATCCTCGTTTTTGTAGGCAAAGAGATTATGAGATCTGTGTCTACGAAGAAATCACATACCTCTACACATGCACATGTGTGCACACAAAAACACATAAATGCATGCACACGCCGCATACAATCGCACACACACACAAGGGGGGGGGGGGGCGGTTCCACCCAAGGGCCCAGTCACCCTAACACACACACACACACACAACACACACACAATTATAGTAGTGGCGCAGACAATGTTAGGTAGGTACCCGAGGTGTGTCCCGTGCGTTGGGCTAATGCGCATGTCAGACATCTGGTAAGTCGTATCCATGAGACCCCCCGCCTTACATCCTTTCTTAGTCATTAATGCATTTATCCATCAGTTGTGAATCCAGCGCAGTGTGAGTGCAGCTGGGTATCCTGCGCAGTGTGAGTGTAGCTGGGTATAAGAAACCTAGCCAGATGACTCTGAAAGAAGTTCCCATCGCACACTGAAAACGGGAACGTCAACAAACAAGATTTTTTTTTAAGTTAAAAGGGCGGAGCTGTTCTGTCTAGACGTATCTCTTAACGATTGATGGAAATGAGCCTACTGGAAAGAGACAGCCACAGTTTAAGATCAAGCTGAACTCCCCCGCCACAGGGCTACCTTAACGACCCATGCGGCCGTTAGACTGCCCCGACGAGGCATCCGCTTTGGTCTTGAAATCGGGAAACGCATTGGAAAAGAGAATTTAACCCTCTCTCTCTCTCTCTCTCTCTCTCTCTCTCTCTCTCTCTCTCTCTCTCTCTCTCTTCTCCATTTTTTTTTCTCTCCCTTGTATTTTGCTTTCATTTTACTGGGTATGCGTATCACCTTTATTTAATCATGGGATATTTTTGTGCCTTGCTTTATTTTTCTACATCCCTCTCTCTTTCTCCCATTCCTCTCTCTCTCTCTCTCTCTCTCTCTCTCTCTCTCTCTCTCTCTCTCTCTCTCTCTCTCTCTCTCTCTCTCTCTCACTTCCTTCCCCCTCTATACGAAACGCACCCCCCCACTTCCTTCTGTCCCCTTTCTAACCCCTCTCACTACCGCCTCCTCCACGTCTTTTCTCCCTTAACTGTTCTGTCACTCCTATGCATAAACGTGTTTTGAAGGTCATTCTGGAGGTTGTTACGCTAAACGTCTCGTTAACTTTATTCCCCTATTGTTGTGCCAGTCTTGAATTTGTTTATTTGCGTGTTATGATATCTCCTTTTCTGAGGAGAAGATGTAAACAAGACTTCACGTGTTAATTCTTTTCCCTAAAAAAAATCATTCCATCGTTCTCTCTCTCTCTCTCTCTCTCTCTCTCTCTCTCTCTCTCCGTCTCATCTTTTTTACCCACATGTTGCCTCCTTTCTTTCGTCCTGCTACATCTTGTCCGGCCATCCCGGTTTCTCTCTCAGTGACTGCCCTGCTCCACCTCAATGTTTTTTTTGTTTTTTTTTTTCATCCCAGCCTTACAAACCTGAAGTGGTCCTGCATCGTTCCGACTTCAAAGGTGTCTGGAGAAAGAAACCTGTGTTTGATATTGCAGTGAAGCCCATTCAAATAAAAGGATCGAGGAAACGTTCTTTTGTGGCTCTGTGGGGTTTAGAGTCTGCTCGTTTTTTTCATCTGTCCATTCAGTGGTTTTACGGATTGCAACTGAGAACTTGAGTTAAGGTCTGTAGAGCCGTACAGTTTTGGGGAAACCTGCTAGGTGAGTGACCGAAGATAAAAGAAAAAAAAAAGCTGAGAAGAAAAGTTAACGTAGTTTCATA
This sequence comes from Conus betulinus, assembly GCA_016801955.1. Taxonomy (NCBI): domain Eukaryota; kingdom Metazoa; phylum Mollusca; class Gastropoda; order Neogastropoda; family Conidae; genus Conus; species Conus betulinus. The sequence goes on from JADBJO010001626.1 coordinate 276,832, forward strand.
TTATCTTACAAACAGGTCTGTTGCGGGCTCAGTGACGTCAGCTGACAAGGTCTTGGCTGTCAAAAAGCACGAAACCATTTGATTGGATTGAATCTGTTATTCTCAAGCCAATTGAAAAATAAACTCTCTCTCTCTCTCTCTCTCTCTCTCTCTCTCTCTCTCTCTCTCTCTCTCTCTCTCATTATTGCTACTATCGTTGTTGTTGTTGCTGTTGTTGTCAAAATGCTTTTATACGTATTGTGATATGATTATTTTTTAGTAGTATTGTGTGTGTGTTCTTCTTCTTCTTCGTTTCTTCTTGGAGCTTAAACTTTAATGCACTGTCGTTGTCGTTGTTGTTGTTGTTGCTGCTGCAGCTGATGATGATGATGATGCTGTTGTTGTTTCAAAGCAATGTCCACAATTCTTGTTGCAAAATCTTTCCGTGAATTGACACAGGTTTGACTTTAAGACCAGAAACATTACAAAGCGTTTTGAAGACGTTAATTGTAATTTTGTCTGTGTGCCATTTGAATACATCGTTACAATATCTTGGTGCTACACCGTTATGTTAATGTCTTCTTACCGTCTAAATCACTGTCAAATCTATTACGGTGGCGTGCAAGGGTCCTATTTCTGTAAGGCTGCTACACACTAGAGAAGGGGAGTAAATGCAACGTTAAACTAACA
>JADBJO010001626.1:282500-285000 GCA_016801955.1 Conus betulinus
ATAGTTTAATTAAGTCCGGATATTTGCTCAAATTCATAGAGATCTGTGAACAACTTTTCATATGATTTCTTATCTCCTTCCAGTGTGAAGGTGGTGTCATCTGCAAACTGATTTGCCTTGAATTCTGTATTTTTTTTTTTTTTTATGCCTTTAACATCTTGATCTTGCCTTATTTTATTCGCTAGTATTTCGGCACATAAAACAAACAAATACGGAGATATAGGATCACCTTGTCGGCATCCTCTTCCAGTAGAAAATCCTGAAGAAACCTTCCCCCGTTCACTATAAGACCTTATCTTTTCATAAAAAGATGATATCCATTTCTGTATTCTTTTCCGAAATCAAATGCACGCAGAACCTTACTCATGTATGACTTGTCAACAGAGTCAAATGCTTTTTCAAAATCTACTGATACCATAACCCAGGCAAGCGGTTCACCTCTAAATAGTGAATTAGATCATATATGGTTCTTAAACTGTCTCCTCTGTATCTACCGGGAATGAAACCTGACTGATCCTCATTTACGATTTTGGGTAAAACAGATTTTATTCTACCTGCAATGCAGGCAGAAGCAATTTTGTAAGTAACATTTAGAAGTGAAATTGGTCTCCAGTTCTTCAGATATTCTCGTGGCTTCTCTCCTTTTGGTAAACAAATTACTATACCTTATTTTTTTGTGTATATAGACATTTCCCCTTTATTGTATCCCTCGTTTAATGAACGGACAACAAAATCCCCCAATTGTCTCCAAAATTTTTTTTTTAATTACTGTCATACCATCTGTCCCAGGACTTTTATTATTCTCCCTATTTTTTAAGACTCTAGTGGCTTCTTCTAAGGTAATTGGTCCCTCCAACACGTCGGATTCTGCTTGACTGAGTTTGGGTAGATTATTGGCATATTTTTCAATTTCAATATCTTTTACTTTCTTTCTTTCTGCATATAAGTTTTAAATAATTCTTTGTTTCTTCTAACATAACGTCCGTTTCTGTTAGAGTTGTTCCTTTGTCCGGACTAGTTTTAGCATTATTTTGCTTACAACGTTTCTTTTTTTCCAGTGAGCAGAAGTATTATATATAGGCCATACTTGTGGATGAAACATGTAAGGCTGGAGAGAACAGTCGTGATTGTGGAGCACTCGCCAGGCACGTCCGACTCGGTCGGTGAGCGGAAGTCAAGTCGATATATCTCTGTCTGTCTGTCTGTCTATCTGTCTGTCATCTGTCTGTCTGTCTGTCTGTCTCTCTCTCTCTCTCTCTCTCTCTCTCTCTCTCTCTCTCTCTCTCTCTCTCTCTCTCTCCCCCAGCATGTTCTTCTCTCTCCTCCCAACATGTTGTCTTTTTCCAGCTCTTTTCCATATTGCTCTCTCTCTCTCTCTCTCTCTCTCTCTCTCTCTCTCTCTCTCTCTCCCCCCCCCCCCCCCCCCCCCCCCCCCCAGCATGTTCTTCCCAACATGTTGTCTTTTTCCAGCTCTTTTCCATATTGTCCTATCATCCAGTTTTTCTCTTCAGCCACTGCTCTGCTTCAGTATTTTTTGTCCCATCATTACAAAACTGAAGTGTTTCTGCATTGTTCCAACTTCAAAGGTTTCTGGAGAAAGAAACCTGTTTTTGATACTGCAGCGAAGCCGATTCAACAGAAGGATCGATGGAACGTTCTTTTGTGGGTTTGTGAGTTTTACGTCTGCTCGTTTTTCATCTGTGTCCTTATAGGGGTTTAGGGATTACCGCTGAGAGGTTGAATTCAGCTCTGTAGGGCCAAGAATTAGAGGAAACATGTCTTTTTAATGATTGGGGTATGAAAAAACAGAAAATTTTTCAAACGTGTTTTCGTATATCTCACAAACAGATTTACGGGTTCTGTGACGTCAAATGATAAAGTATTGGCCTTCAGCATGCTGTAAGCTATTCAAATCAATTGCATCTCGCTTTCTCAAGCCAATATCAAATCTCTTTTCCTCTTTTTTTTTTTTTTTTTTTCTTCTTCTTCTCCTCTTCCTCCTCCTCCTTCTTCTTCAATAAATAAATATATGAAACACACATATAGACAGATAGATAGATAGATAGATAGGTAGATAGATAGATATGTGTGCATATATGTATAGACAGATACACAGATAGACGGATAGATAGATATAGATATTGATACATCAAAAAAGAGAGATTTTGTAGCTTTGACGGGGAAAAATGTTCATTGTGAGTCGCTTAGCATATATCTACAGTCGCGTGTATTTTCGAAAAGTGTTTGCGATCTAAACGACAAAAGAAGATCTAGCTGCAAAGTGAGACGACTGCAGGCGGAATCTAAACAAATCTTAAATAAATGTCAGCGAACCGCCAAGAGAAACGTGGACAAACGAGTCACAAGACAAAACGCGTCGTGTTTTTCTCTTGGCGGTTTGCTAACATTTATTTAAGATTTGACAAAAGAAAGAGAACATTTCAGCATCATCGCAACATTTGATCTATAAAAGATCGGGCAGTAATCTCTCTCTCCTTCC
>JADBJO010001626.1:292500-295000 GCA_016801955.1 Conus betulinus
GAGTTGATGGGTGATGTTGATGGCGATTAGGGAGGGGGGTTGAGAGGATGTTTTGTTTGTCCAAAGGAGGGGATGATTTCGGGTTCGTACCATTCCATACCGATATTTCAAATGTTGGTAGAAGGAAGAAACACACGTATGATGTGTGTGTTTTCAACCATGTAATTGCTCTTTAATTAATTTCGGTTCGTGTCATTCTGCGCTGGTATTTGAAAGGTTGGAGAAAAAAATATGAAAAAAAAAAAACCAAAAACACACTGTGTACCCAGCAATTCAACTGTTCTTTGGAATACAATAATTCAGCTGATGATTAATTATTAGGGGTTTTTTTTTTTTTTCAATCAATGCTGTATACATGTATTGTGCTAGTCATTGCAACCACCTTACAGCTTAATCTTTTATTCCATTCTTTCTGATTTCATACTCTCATGCACTGTGAGTTACGATACCACAACTTGATGGGCCAACAGATGTCATGCATGTGTAAAAGTGCAGTCTGCAAATGAACATATCTGTGTCTTTTCTAATACCGTTCTGACATTGTGTGTTATGTAAGCCTACGAGCACAAACACGCTCTGTGTGTACGCACACGCGCAAGTTCGTGTGTGCTTGTGTGTGTGTTTCTGCGTATGTGGGTGTGTGTGTGTGTGTGGTGTGGGGGGGGGGGGGGGGGGGGGAAATGTGTGCGTGCGTGCCTGCCTGCGTGCGTGCACAGATGTATCTTTGAAATTAAAATCTTTAATGTATGTATCTTGGAAATTAAAATCTTTAATGTTTTTAAACCGTATGTTGTACATTGCCTCTGCCTTTCTTTTCATTGTGACCCCCTTTTTCTAGTTTATTTACACGCTCTGCTGCTGTTTGTTTGGTTTTATCAGCCGATTCCCAGATAGCATCACTGAAATCTTATTACGCAGTGATCAAATCACGATGTGTCTTTGAATCGTGTGCAGCGAAATGATCATGTATTATAAGGAAACCTAACCCAGAGTAACTTTTATTCAAGACTGGCACAGCCTTTTAAACTTGAATAAAGTCAGACAAATACAAACAATTTAATAGTGGGGGAAAACAAGCGCAGGCCAACAACTAAATAGTCTTCATGGCAAAATTTTGAACTTAAGTGGGGGGGGGGGGGGGGGGGGTTGCTTTCATGGCAAAACTTTGAACTAAGGGGGGGGGGGGGGGGGGGGCCGCAGGAGGTTGAAGATGTAAAAACTGGGGACATGAAATTAAGAAAATATGAAAACTCTTCACTGGCTGCACAAGGGAAGCATCGCAATCCCTTTTAAAGGCATATATATTTGTATTGCCTGCTCCGAGGCCTTTCGTCCGCTGGGTCGGAAACTCATCAGGGAGACACGGCTGGCTGTATCTGCGCTCCTGGCGTCAAATAGAGACACACCACAGTCCATAATACCGTGGTGTTCTCACCACCAAGGGTGCAAAAAAGAATCCAATAGCACCCCCAAAGCAGCCAGCGAAGAGTAGTAAAAGAAACCAAACGAAAGTGTGGGGAGGAAAAAAAGTTGCTGAAAAACTACAGATATTATGCAAATAGTATAAAATGTAGGGGGCAATCTTTGAGCCTACGCTTGAGGATCCACCCAAGGATGCAAGGGAGATCAAAAGACAACACACACACAGAAGACAGAAACAAATACAAGTAACCTCGATTTAATCAAACGAAATTGGAAATGAAATGAGGCAGGGAACAGTAAACAATAAACAGTAAACAAGTGGGGTAGTCTTTGCTCCCATAAGGAAACCTAACCCAGAGTAACTTTTATCAAGACTGGCACAGCCTTTTAAACTTGAATATAAAACTGGGGACATGAAATTAAGAAAATATGAAAACTCTTCACTGGCTGCACAAGGGAACCATCGCAATCCCTTTTAAAGGCAGATATATTTGTATTGCCTGCTCCGAGGCCTTTCGTCCGCTGGTTTCCGACTAAAGGCCTCGGAGCAGGCAATACAAATATATCTGCCTTTAAAAGGGATTGCGATGCTTCCCTTGTGCAGCCAGTGAAGAGCTTTCATATTTTCTTAATTTCATGTTCCCAGTTTTTACATCTTCAACCTCCTGCCCCCCCCCCCCCCCCCCCCCCCCCCCCCCCCCCCCCTTAAGTTCAAAGTTTTTACTATGAAGACAATTTAGTTGTTGGCCTGCGCTTGTTTTCCCCCACTATTAGATTGTTCGTTTTTGTATTTGTCTGACTTTATTCAAGTTTAAAAGGCTGTGCGCAGTCTTGAATAAAAGTTACTCTGTGTCAGGTTTTCCTTATGGGAGCAAACACTACCCCACTTGTTTACTGTTTATTGTTTACTGTTCCCTGCCTGGCATTGATCGATCCCTTTCTGGGCTGGTGGCCAGGATGATTACGAAAAAAAAAAAAAAAAAAGGCCGTGTACGTGTGGCACCGCGGCTGCTGTCGCCGTTGGCATCATTTCAGGTACAGGTGCACTGGATGTACGACGCAGGATTAGACCAGCAGC
>JADBJO010001626.1:300000-305000 GCA_016801955.1 Conus betulinus
CTCTCTAATCAAACATTAACATTGCAACTAAACATTAACAAATCAAAAACACAATCATGCATCAAAGGGGGATACTCCATAATCAAACTTTAGCTAATCAAAACACAATCATGCATCAAAGGGGGATACTCCAGAATCAAACTTTAGCTAATCAAAACACAATCATGCATCGAAGGGGGATACTCCAGAATCAAACTTTAGCTAATCAAAACACAATCATGCATCAAAGGGGGATACTCCAGAATCAAAGCTGATCAAAACACTATCGTTCATCAAAGGGGGATACTCTTTAATCAAACAACAAACAAATCAAAACACAATCATGCACTAAAGGGGGGGAGGAGATACTCCATAATCAAATAGCAACTCATCAAAACACAATCATGCATAAACAGATCAAATGGCCTGCATATCAGTCAAGTCATCCATTACCTCGTGTGACCAGAGCGCGGACATGACCGAGATGAAAAGACACATCCTGAATGAGGCGGAGAATCCACTGACCCGTCCGTCACAGCGGGCAGTAGTGGGTCCGTGACGGACAGATGCATGGCCAATCAGCGATTTTCACAGCCTTTGGCCTCCAGTCATGGACAACAAGACAGAGGGTGTTCTCACCAGTCCAGTCCTTCGTGTCGTTTATCATCCAGGACTTCTGACGTCGCTCTGCCTCCCAATTCTCCATCCTCCCCCACACCTCCATTTTCAGAACTGTCTTTTCACCGGAATTCACAGTAAAATATATGCACGTCACAGACAAGCTGCTGGTGCTTTGACAACTGCTAATATAGCTTAGTTTCCGCCAGCATGTATATGAACTGCCTGTCTGTAACTATCATGTGTCAGTCTGAATGCCTGGATTTTTTTTTTCTTTTTTACCCTCGAGAAAATGCCGGAGAGAGGTAAGCAGGAACTAGTTTGTCGAAACTGCCAGTTTATCCCTTGCTTATTATGTTGTTGTTGTTATTAGGCATTGTGACATCTTGGGGATGGCGGGTCAAAAGAATAAGAACACAGAATATGCTTTTTTTTTTGTCTCTGTCTCTCTGTTTCTGACTCTCTCTCTCTCTCTCTCTCTCTCTCTCTCTCTCTCTCTCCTCTGTCTTTCTCGAGAGAGAGAGAGAGAGACAGACAGACAGACAGACAGAGACAGAGAGAGAGAGAGAGAAAGAGAGAGGCAGAGAAGAGTGAGAGATTAGATAAAGAGAGAGAGAGAGATTAGATAGGGAGTGAGAGAGAGGCGGTGATGTTTTGTGTGGTGGTGGTGGTGGTGGTGGTGGTGGTGGTGTGTGTGTGTGTGTGTGTGTGTGTGTGTGTGTGTGTGTGTGTGTGTGTGTGTGTGTGTGTGTGTGTGTGTGTGTGTGTGTGTGCAAAGAAGGACAGACACAGAGACATAGAGATATTATGCTGACGATGCATTTGCCAGAAGCACGTGTCACTTTGTTTACGTGGGGCCGTTAAGTTTGTGAACATATTTTTTTCTGTTGATGAGACATGCGACACTGAATGAAAAATGTTACAGCGTTTAATTGCCCAAATGACTACATGACATACACAGCATATATGCCAGAGACACTTGCTTCTATCCTTGTTTATAGGGCGTTTATGGAACGAAGCGTTCAATTTCATTTGGGAAATGTCCTTACAATATCATTTGCTTCTACAGTATGTCTTTTTCCCGTTGGAATGCAAAAGCATTTTGCCTGTATGTGTTGAGCGGTGTAATATTGAATGAATTTACATTCATGCGATGCATTTACAAATGTTCTAGAAAATATTAAGTCTGTCTTTGTACACGAGTCGTAAATAACTTTGTACAGTATTGCAGATATTGCGGTGTTTAAGCACCTATTATTAGTATTAACACCAGCAGCAGCAGCAGGAGCAGCAGCAACTTCGTCATCATCATCTTCATTTATCATCATTATTATCATTATTGTTGTTGTTGTTGTTGTTGTTGTTGTTGTTGTTGTTGTTGTTGTTGTTGTTATTATTATTATTATTGTTGTTGTTGTTGTTGTTGTTGTTATCATTAGTAGTAGTAGTATTTGTTATTGTTACTATTATGATCATTTATCATTATCATTATTACTATCAGTAGTAGTAGTAGTAGTAGTAGTACCATTGTCATCATCATCATCATTGTTCTTGTTTTCGTTATCATAATGATCACTCCAAGATTAATGAAAAAAGCAATGTAATTAGCAAATTCCAGTTTCTGCTAAGAAAAACAAATGGTTTCTTTTCAACAAAAAAAATCCAGAGATTGAGTGAACTGTATGAAATCTTCGATGCCGTGTTTTCTTTCATTTTTATGTTAAAGTTGATCGGTACACCATATTAAAGGGGGACACATACCAAAAAAAAATAAACTATGCTACTTTAGCTTACGATTTGTTCACACATGCACAAGCCTTAAGAAATATTCTTGTAGCGTATATTTACAATGAGTCTAAATGTAAAAGGCGCCAGAAATTTTACTAAAAATAACCAACTTTACAATATACCATCCAGACAAACTAAAATCAAAATGTCATAACCGTTGACAAAAATACTTATGATTGACTCCACGAAAGAGTTGTAAACTGAAGATGTAAAAATGAGATTAAAAAGAAAAAGTAAATGTTTCGGGTTTGGATGATGATTTTTAGAATGTGTGACATTTGACATTTGGAAAATAAACACCTTCAGTTGAAACTCAAATACGCAAGTTGCAGGATGCAACCAGTTCCTCTCTCTCTCTCTCTCTCCCCTCCCTCTCTCTCTCTCTCTCACACACACACACACACACACACACACACACACACACACACACACACACACACACACACTGTTTGTTCTAGTCGTCCGGTACCATGCCTCCCCCTTCCCCTTCCACTCCGACAAAATCAGTGTTGACTGTGACCACAAACATCACAACGAAGGAGGAGAAGGGGGGAAAAAAATGAAAGAACACGTTTTTATGTTTTTGTTTCTGTTGTGTGTGTGTGTGTGTGTGTGTGTGTGTGTGTGTGTGTGTGTGTGTGTGTGTGTGTGTGTGTGTGTGTGTGGCAGCGTGCAGTTCTTCCTTCACGACCCCCGGATGTCAATTCTTTTGACTGACAAAATTTTTGTACAGACTGTAGTCTAATTAAACTATGATCATTATGAAAGAAAACAAAATAGCATCCTATGTGGGACTGATACAAGGCATTCATTATGACCACAAACTTAACTATAGAATAAAACACTTCTACTGCACCTGGCAAGCTATCGTTATAAGTAACTGAAACAATTCCCAATATTCTACAATAAATTAATTCTTTTGATTATCATAACCAGACAGCGAATGCGTGCATTCCAGCGTGACCCATGCACAAAAAAAAAGTTCAACTGTCCTGAAACCTGTGACAGTAATTTTACAAGTCTGTGTCTACAGATACTTACTAGTCCAGGGTGAAGTAACAACAAATCTAGTCACTCTGCCACCGGATGAGTAAAAATTTAAAAAAAAAAAAAACTTATCTTTGACTAACATCTTCATCCGTTCTCCCTCCGCTGTCTTCTTGCAGGCTGAATTCAAGACAGTTCTAGCCCCACCTGATTTTCAGGGAAGCATCTATGAATGTAGATGAATAAATGATTCGGGGTCTTTTCAGATATTCCTTTCTTGTCCGCAATCACCAACAATGAAATGTCTGTCAGCTTACAAATAAACTGTTGGGTTTTTATCTTCATTTTCTACCTATGTCGTCGTGGACACAGTCCTAATCTGGTTCTAGTACAAGGCATCCATGACTTTGTAGCCTCTTTAAACAAAGACGGAATATCTGTCCTCTTTCTTTTCGATATATCTGCAGTATTCCTTGCCACTTGCCATAATATTTTATTGTTCAGTCTCATCTCGGATTTTTTAATGTTTAGATGGCGGCGTAATATCATACCTTTGGTCTGATTTCTTGCAGTGGAACACTGGTTAAAAGATAAGAAAGGCACACTTTGTACTTGTAATAAAAACACTCGTATAACCAAAATATAGTTTGGGGTACATCAGGGGTTTGCAGTCGGTCCCGTCTTCTTCCTTCTGAAATAATACGGATAACACAACTCATAGAAAGCCTTTCCATTAGTCATGAGGCTGCTGATAATGAACAATTTGAACAGTCAAACTTTCCTGAAAACTATAACGAACTGGTTAACGATCTAAAACTAATGTGTTTCTCGAGTGATGGAGCAGATTTCCAGAAATACAATGAAAGTATATGGCGTTAAAAATTGGAGAGCACGCGAGAAACATAAATGATTTTTTTTCAGCCTTCACGACAGCTTCCAAACCTGCTTCTATTTGTCGATTCTGTCCGTGAAGATTTCTTACGTAACATAAATTTAGCGTGAAAATTACATTATCAACGCATGACGAACCGCTTATTTAGGATCTTCGTAGTAACAATTCATATGACCATCCATGACAAAGGCTGGATCAAAAACCTTAATGTTCTGTTCCATGCTGTCGCTGAATGGTGCAGTGCTGTTTCGATGGGTTCACTGCGCACGTTCATTCAACTGCTCTGACACGTGTCTATTTACTATTCTTTGCCGAGGGAGAGAAGCAGGGACAGGTCATTTTTCTTCAGGACAGAGGGGTCCGGTTTCTTTTTAGCGGTTTACAGTGACCCGTAGGATTGCTGGAGAGAAGGGCAGCAGGTTAGCACATGAACTACACACGTCAAAAAAGTTGCTGAGCTCGAGGAAGTTAGCGGTGGCGTTGGTTTGTGATGATGGGTTTAGAGCGTAATCCACAATTTGCCTATAATTATTTTCCTTTCTCCTTCATTTCTTTCATTATCACTGTCGTCATCATCATCGAGTTTGTTTTTTTTTTTTCAAGTTGCATCAATGGTGAGAACAGACTCAGTTACGATCCAAGAGATATGGTTCTGCGCATGAACTTAATGTGAGTTTATATTGGCAGAGGATAAGATAAACACCCCAAGTCCCTGAATGGAATGGGCAAAGCTGAT
>JADBJO010001626.1:310000-315000 GCA_016801955.1 Conus betulinus
TCGGCTGTTAGGGTGATCCCTGGAGTCTTTTAGCCAGTGTACGAAAAAAAAAAACAACAACAGCAACTCTGTATGTCCCATACCATGACATAGTCACCCACTGTTTCCTTGTGTAACACCTGCTGTATGTGTCACAACATAGTCCTTTACTGTGTCCTCCATTGCGTGTGTCACAACACAGTCATCCACTGTGTCCTCTACTCTGTGTGTGTCACAATACAGTCCTCCACTGTGTACTCATTGTGTGAGTGTCACAACACAGTCCTCCACTGTGTCCTCTACTCTGTGTGTGTCACAACACAGTCCTCCACTGTGTCCTCCACTCTGTGTCACAACACAGTTCTCCACTGTGTCCTCCACTGTGTGTGTCACAACACAGTCCTCCACTGTGTACTCATTGTGTGAGTGTCACAACACAGTCCTCCACTGTGTCCTTTATTGTGTGTGTGTCACAACACAGTCCTCCACTGTGTCCTCTGTTGTGTGTGTGTCACGACACAGTCCTCTACTGTGTCCTCTATTGTGTGTGTGTGTCACAACACAGTCCTCCACTGTGTCCTCTATTGTGTGTGTGTCACAACACAGTTCTCCACTGTGTCCTCTATTGTGTGTGTGTGTCACAACACACAGTCCTCCACTGTGTCCTCTATTGTGTGTGTGTCACAACACAGTCCTCTACTGTGTCCTCTATTGTGTGTGTGTCACAACACAGTCCTCTACTGTGTCCTCTATTGTGTGTGTGTGTCACAACACAGTCCTCCACTGTGTCCTTCATTGTGTGTGTGACACAACACAGTCCTCTACTGTGTCCTATATTGTGCGTGTGTGTCACAACACAGTCCTCCACTGTGTCCTTCATTGTGTGTGTGACACAACACAGTCCTCTACTGTGTCCTCTATTGTGTGTGTCACAACACAGTCCTCCACTGTGTCCTCTATGTGTGTGTGTGTCACAACACAGTCCTCTACTGTGTCCTCTATTGTGTGTGTGTGTCACAACACAGTCCTCCACTGTGTGTGTCACAACACAGTCCTCCCCTGTGTCCTCTATTGTGTGTATGTCACAACACAGTCCTCCACTGTGTCCACCACTATGTGTGTCACAACACAGTCCTCCACTGTGTCCTCTATTGTGTGTATGTCACAACACAGTCCTCCACTGTGTCCTCCACTGTGTGTGTCACAACACAGTCCCTCCACTGTGTCCTCTATTGTGTGTGTGTCACAACAGAGTCCTCCACTGTGTCCTCCACTCTGTGTGTCACAACACAGTCCTCCACTGTGTTCTCCACTATGTGTGTCACAACACAGTCCTCCACTGTGTCCTCTATGTGTGTGTGTGTCACAACACAGTCCTCCACTGTGTCCTCTATTGTGTGTGTGTGTCACAACACAGTCCTCCACTGTGTACTCCATTGTGTGTGTGTCACAACACAGTCCTCCACTGTGTCCTCCATTGTGTGTGTCACAACACAGTCCTCCACTGTGTTCTTTATTGTGTATGTTTCACAACACAGTCTTCCACTGTGTCCTCTATTGTGTGTGTGTCACAACACAGTCCTCCACTGTGTCCTCCACTGTGTGTGTCACAACACAGTCCTCCACTGTGTTCTCCACTGTGTGTGTCACAACACAGTCCTCCACTGTGTCCTCTATTGTGTGTGTGTCACAACACAGTCCTCCACTGTGTCTTCTATTGTGTGTGTGTCACAACACAGTCCTCCACTGTGTACTCCATTGTGTGTGTGTCACAACACAGTCCTCCACTGTGTCCTCCATTGTGTGTGTCACAACACAGTCCTCCACTGTGTTCTTTATTGTGTGTGTGTCACAACACAGTCTTCCACTGTGTCCTCTATGTGTGTGTGTCACAACACAGTCCTCCACTGTGTCCTCTATTGTGTGTGTGTGTGTGTGTGTCACAACACAGTCCTCCACTATGTCCTCCATTGTGTGTGTGACAACACAGTCTTCCACTGTGTCCTCCACTGCGTGTGTCACAACATCATGCTCTGCTGTACCCCTGTGTTCCCTGCAGTCTATGTCCAGCATGGCCTTCCATTGCGTCCCTGTGTGTCTCCTCCTGTGTGTGTGTTACAACAAAGTTCTCCATTGTGCCTCTGTGTGTTCCCAGCTGTGTTTCACGACATAGTCCTCCCCAGTGTCCCTCATTGTGTGTGTTAAGATACAGTTCTCCACAGTGTCCCTGCGTGTGTGTGTTCTGTTATTCGTGTTTCGTAATACAGTCCACCATTGTGTCTCTGCATGTCCCTGTATTGTCTGTTAAAACATAGTACTCTACTGTGTACCCTTTGTGCAGCACTGTTTGTATAACAATGTAGTCCTCCACTATGCTCCTATGTGTCCTCTGATGTATGTGTGTCATAACATAGTCCCCACTGTGTCTGTTGCGTTAGAGTCTTCGAGTGTGTCCTTGTGTCTCTTGCTGGGTGCGTCAGAACGTAGTCCTTCGCCATGTCTCCGTGTGTTCTCTACTGTGTGTGTTTCATGACATACTCCGCCGTTGTGTCCCTGTATGTCCCCACTCTGTGTGTCAGGACGTGGCCCAGTGTTGTATGCCTTTGTCCCCACTTCATGTGTCACAGTGTAGACAGTCCTCCACTCTGTTTCTTCTGCGTGTCCCCACTTTCATGTGTCACAGTGTAGACAGTCCTCCATTCTGTTTCTGCGTGTCCCCACTTCATGTGTCACGGTGTAGACAGTCCTCCATTCTGTTTCTGCGTGTCCCCACTTCATGTGTCACAGTGTAGACAGTCCTCCATTCTGTTTCTGCGTGTCCCCACTTCATGTGTCACAGTGTAGACAGTCCTCCATTCTGTTTTTCTGCGTGTCCCCACTTCATGTGTCACAGTGTAGACAGTCTCCACTCTGTTTCTGCGTGTCCCCACTTCATGTGTCACAGTGTAGTCAGTCCTCCACTCTGTTTCTGCGTGTCCCCACTTCATGTGTCACAGTGTAATCAGTCCTCCACTCTGTTTCTGTGTGTCACCACTACGCGTGTCACAGTGTAGTCAGTCCTCCACTCTGTTTCTGTGTGTCACCACTACGCGTGTCACAGTGTAGTCAGTCCTCCACTCTGTTTCTGTGTGTCCCCACTTCATGTGTCACAGTGTAGTCAGTCCTCCACTCTGTTTCTGTGTGTGTCACCACTACGCGTGTTACAGTGTAGTCAGTCCTCCACTCTGTTTCTGTGTGTCCCCACTTCATGTGTCACAGTGTAGTCAATCCTCCACTCTGTTTCTGTGTGTCACCACTACGTGTGTTACAGTGTAGTCAATCCTCCACTCTGTTTTTGCGTGTCACCACTACGTGTGTTACAGTGTAGTCAGTCCTCCACTCTGTTTCTGCGTGTCACCACTACGTGTGTCACAGTGTAGTCAGTCCTCCACTCTGTTTTTGCGTGTCACCACTACGCGTGTTACAGTGTAGTCAGTCCTCCACTCTGTTTCTGCGTGTCACCACTTCATGTGTCACAGTGTAGTCAGTCCTCCACTCTGTTTTTGCGTGTCACCACTTCATGTGTCACAGTGTAGTCAGTCCTCCACTCTGTTTTTGCGTGTCACCACTTCATGTGTCACAGTGTAGACAGTCCTCCATTCTGTTTCTGTGTGTCACCACTTCATGTGTCACAGTGTAGTCAGTCCTCCACTCTGTTTCTGCGTGTCACCACTACGTGTGTTACAGTGTAGTCAGTCCTCCACTCTGTTTCTACGTGTCACCACTACGTGTGTTACAGTGTAGTCAGTCCTCCACTCTGTTTCTGCGTGTCACCACTACGTGTGTTACAATGTAGTCAGCCCTCCACTCTGTTTCTGCGTGTGTCACCACTTCATGTGTCACAATGTAGTAAATCTTCCACTCTGTTTTAGCGTATCCGCACTGAGTGTGTCCCAACATCCTTCTCCATTGTGTCTCTCTGTGTCCTCCACGGTGTATAGCACAACCATAGTCCTCTATAGAGTCTTTTTGTTTTCTAAAGTGTGTGTGTGTGTGTGCGTGTGTGTGTGTGTGTGTGTGTGTGTGTGTGTGTGTGTGTGTGTGTGTGTGTGTGTGTGTGTGTGTGTGTGTGTGTGTGTGTGTGCTCCACTGTGTCTTTGTGCGCTCTCCATCGTGTTTGTCACAATAAAGTCCTCTCCAATGTTTCTATGTGTCACAAGCGGTGTGTTACATCAAAGTCCCCAACTGTGTTACTGTGTGTCTCCTGTTGTTTCTGTCGTAGTGCTCCTCTGTGTCCCTGTATGTCCCTACTCTGTGTGTCACAACATAGTCTTCATCTCTGTGGGCCTCTGTGCTGTTTACGTCACAGCTTAGTCTTCCACTGTCTACTTCTATATTCACACTGTGAGTGTGTCACCATGTAATTCTTCCCCGTCTCTATGTGTCCTTGCTATGTCTGTCACAGCTTAGCTCTCCAGTGTGTCCTTATGTGACCCTATTGTGTGTGTCAGAACTTATGTGTCTGTGTCCTAACTCCAGTGTGTCCTTATGTGACCCTTGTGTGTGTGTGTCAGAACTTATGTGTCTGTGTCCTAACTGTGTGAGCCATAACATAGCTATCCAAGGCGCATTTCCCAGTCAGTCCCGAGTATGTGTGTCAATAGTTCTCTAACGTGTCTCCGTTATGTATTCACTGTGTTTGTCACAACGTAGTCCTCCATTGTGTCTCTGTGTTCCCCGCAGCGTAAGTCACATCACAGTTCTCAATCTGTGTCACTGTATGTCCTCACTGTGTGTGACCCAACATAGTCCTCCAGTGTGTCTCTGTATGTCCTCACTGTGTGTGGCCCGACATAGTCCGCCACTGTGTCCCTGTATGTCCTCACTGTGTGTGACCCGACATAGTCCTTCACCGTGTCCCTGTATGTTCTCACTGTGTGTGACCCGACATAGTCCGCCACTGTGTCCCTGTATGTCCTCACTGTGTCATCACAAAATAATCCACCAGTATGTTCCTGTTTGTCCCCACTCTGTGTGTGACT
>JADBJO010001626.1:322500-345000 GCA_016801955.1 Conus betulinus
TCTGTCTGTCTGTGTATGTGTAGATAGATATATGTGTGTATACATATGTATATGTGTATATATATATATATGTGTATATATATATATATATATATATATATATATATCCTTGGAAGTTATTAGTTCATTGTAATTAGTCCCTTGCGGATTCATTCCAAGAACTGGCCCTCAGCGCTTGTGTCTTAAGAGGTTATCTTTTCATATGTTCTACTTTTTCACACAGAAAATGTAGCTTGTTTTGCTCTTTCATGATTTTCTTTTGTTTCTTAGGTGGCACCTTTGGTTGTTTTTTTTTTTTAAACTCAACGGACATACTATGGTATTGCACACCAGCTTTTTCCTGGGGTAGCATTCTTCTTAAAATGAAAAAGGCAGAGGAGTCAAGTTACCACTTTCCGCGGTCACTGAGGAGAAACAAACCAGGTTTCGAAATACCGGTATCTGACCAGGAGTTACATGTATCTGACAATACCGGTATCTGACCAGGAGTTACATGTTAGTGAGTTTTCTCCCTATTGGAGATTATCTCTCTCTTGGAGACTATAAGTTTGCCGAAGGCTCATTTTGAGAAGCATTTATTATTCCCCATTCACCACACACATACTGTTAGTCAGGCGGAATTGTCTACCACTGCAGATATGAATGCTTATCTCCCCCTATTCCTTTAATCTAAGACATAAGAGCAAGCTTTGTTTATAATCGTATATGTACATATATATATATATTTGTCTGTCTGTCTGCGTGTGAGTGTTTGTGTGTTAGTGTGTGTGTATATGTGTCTGTGTGTGTGTTGGTCTGTGTGTACCTTTAGTAATCTTCTGTTGGCTCCACTCAGCCCGGCATGGCGCCATATTGATTCCAGAAGATGCAGCAGAGAAAGCAATCCGGCCTCAAGAAATCACTGCTGGGGGTTGGGAGGAGGAGGAGGAGTAGGGGGGGGAGACCAATCCAATACACCTGATTAATACCTCCTCCAACCACACGGCAGGGTCATTCTGTGGAAGAGACAATGACGCTAATTGGATTGGAATTTTACTGTCTCCGCAACTTAGCTGATTCGCAGGGCGGAGGATGAGGAGTGAGTGAGGGAAGAAAGGTAGAGAGGGAGATTGGAAAAGAGGGATAGGGGATGGTTGTGCAACGTTTTTTCTTTCTTATTTGTTTTTCTTTCTTTTTAACAGGGGCAAAACCGCATCCGAAGGGGACTAACAAAGCAAAAGTATGACTCGCCGCATCCGAAGGGGACTAACACAAGCAAAAGTATGACTCGCCGCATCTGAAGGGGACTAACAAAGCAAAAGCATGACTCGCAGAAGGAGAATAGTGGTGAGCGGAGAGGGACTGTGGAACACGAGGGGAGGGAAGCGAGAGATGGCGGTGGGTGGGTGTGAGGGAACGACATCACACACGTTCTTACGACGCAAAAACTGATAATGAGGGTCTCAATATTTCAGCTTGTTATGATTTTCGGGTTTGTTTGTAAAACACCAGACAGTGTCTCTCTCTCTCTCTCTCTCTCGCTCTCTCTCTCTCTCTCTCTCTTCTCTCTCTCTCTCTCTCTCTCTCTCTGGGTTTGTTTTGTAAAACACCAGACAGTGTACTCTCTCTCTCTCTCTCTCTCTCTCTCTCTCTCTCTCTCTCTCTCTCTCTCTCTCTCTCTCTCTCTCTCTCTTCATGGGATTGGTAGATTGAAAGTAGAGCCACCACAGGCGAGAAATGAAGCAACTGACAAAATATGAGAAAGATATACCGCCAAGTGGAACGAACCCACGACAACATAGAAGCAACACGCTATTATCGGTGGTAAAATCTACACTCCCACGACATGCATCATGCTTCTGTTAGGTTCTGTATACCTGCCAAACGGAAGCCATGCAAGCTCAACTAAGTCAGTACTCATTGCTTTTCCTTCTCCTTCCACCATTCCCCTGCTCCCCCACCCCACCCCCAACCGCTACCCCTCCCGGCCTACTTTTTTGCCTACTTGTATCGCTAAAGTGCACACAGGAAGAAAGAGAACTGAAGAGTGCTATAACAAACCAATGCACAGTCCCCATATGACAAAACGGAAATTCACACACACACACACACACACACACACACACACACACACACACACACACACACACACACACACACACACACACACACACACACACACACACACACACACACACACACACACACACACACGCACGCACGCACGCACGCACGGAAAAGCCTAATTGGAAAAAGAAAAAACACAGTGGACATGAACCTGCATTTCTTAGTCTCTCTTGATCTCAGTGAAGCTCAAATGTCATACGGTGTCATATAATCAGTGAAACTGTGATCTTGTTAGCGACTTCTTAAGCTACATCCATTCAAAGATAAAGATGATCTGTTTTACAGTATGACCGTTCTGGTCTTGACCGTCTCCTACTCAGAGTTAATATTGCTCTGGGCTCAAACGAAAAGATAGGCGTCATACAGTTGAGTTTTATCCATGGGTGCATCTCCGTGAATTTTGCTCAAAAACTTTCAGGACCAAATCAGCAGGTATCTGTATCTCTCGGGCCTGGTTGACGCCGGGATATCTGATGAAAGAAAGCGTTGAATACAGACCTATCAAATAGTCTTTGACCAAAATGGAACTCCATAGCATCGTCTTCATCATTCTCATCTTCGTGCATCAGCATGAAAAAAGTCTGAAATCCAGCATCCCTTTATATCCTACTTTCGTGGGTGACCTAATTTCAAATTTCCTCTGCACGTCTATACCCTTTCGTAAGTTCGTGCCCAAGTCTTAGGTACCGGCAAGTTCATTGGGACTGTCGTTGGACGCACGTGGTGGCACTTGACGTTCACGCACGCTGGCTCCGCGAGTATGCAGTTATTATCGTCAGCTGGGGGCTTTAGTAGGTAGTGTCCCGCGTGTGCTTCATCAAAACAGGCACCGCTGAAAACCAGCGAAGTGATTCCCCAGATGAAGTGTCTCCTCCGTTGGGTTGCTTCATGATGACTTGATATTGACTGCTGTCTGTGCTTTGCCAGTTCCGAGGCTGTGGAGGGACAATCCGGGCTGTAAACGATGAGCCTGAATAGGTGGCATGGGAGCTGTTTCTTTCTTTCATAGTTCCTTGCATAGAATTCCTACGTTCACCATTGGTGACATGTCTGCAGACTCGACCATTATCAAGTCCATTATTACGGCAGCTGCATTCCGTCTTCTGGGATGATGTCAAAACACGACACCCATTGGGTGTTTTTCATTTTTGTATCATCCCTCCCGTTGACATACGATGGCGTACTCTCTTTTTCCAAACGTTAAATGGGGGTTGATGTGCGTGCAAGATTCGTGTCGTTACAATAGTACCCTTCCATTAAACCCTCATTCGAATGACTTGGCGGGGACTGGGGATTGGGAGGGGAGGGGGGAGGGGGTATAGAGATATTGGACTTTGCACAGGTGTAATCCGAAAAAAAAAATCTCTTCATTTAATCTACCTGTCCCAGGCGTGAATCGAACTTCGGGCCTTAGTACAAGAGTCTGACGCCTTACCCATTAAGCCAACTAATCCTCGGTGAATACTGTCATTCAAGTGGTTTGGGAGGTTAAACAGACAATTAAAAAAAAAAGCACCAACAACAAAAGTTGAACGGCATTTTACTGAAGATGCCTCGGTTGCTGTTGACTGCAAGTCATCCGAAACTGGCACCAATAAAACAGATGAACATTGACAACAAAGTGGAGAACCTGTGGGCTCCTTAGCTGTAGGAGAGGCTTTTGAGATTCGTTTTTAAAAGTGAAGTCATTGTCATCCAGAGAGATTGTAGGCTGAAGATGCATAAATTGCAAACAATTGGCGGTTATTGATCTAAACTCACTGATGCTCAGATGGAAGCCTTCGTTTGGACCGTGCAGACAGATGACGTCCCCTGAAGTCGGGTAGCTCTTCTTCAGATTGCAGATAATTCCCCCAGTGTGACTAGTTGAAATATACAGGGTGTTGGGTGTGTGTGCGTGTGTGTGTGTGTGTGTTGGTTTTTTTTTTTTTGTCGGTGCAGGAGTTGTGAGCGAATAAAATCATTCTTCGATGTATACTTTCTTGTACTTCACTGAGGAGCTTAGTGTTTTCTCATCACGCTAGGCTTGGATTTCCTTGAGGAAAGTCTCTAAAATATTTGATGCACTTTCTTGTTCAAGCTTGTTTGCTGGCTACATCTGTACACAATAGGAATGTCTTCCAGACGTACGGGAGGAGAGAAAGGGGAGAGAACCAATACAGTACATGCAAAATGGCGCAGACTAAAAGGGCACAGATAAAATGGCACGGGCGAAAAAGGCACAAAAGACAGTTTGACAAAAACGACACGCATGGATGAAGATACCAAAGGGCAAAATCGGCAAAAAATATAAAGATAGTACAGAGAATTCATTTTTATAGTTTGCTTCATTAAAACATAAAACAGTTCGTGAAGATCTCTCTCTCTCTCTCTCTCTCTCTCTCTCTCTCTCTCTCTCTCTCTCTGTGTGTGTGTGTGTGTGTGTGTGTGTGTGTGTGTGTGTGTGTGTGTGTGTGTGTGTGTGTGCTTCGTCAGGCGATTGATTTGTGCACAGCCGCACAGGAATTACACGAGATGCTGAGTATGACATACAGGTTTTCAAAACATTTTTCCTCTTCTTCTTCTTTGGAAGGGGGGGGGGGGGGTCACTGAGGAGGCGGGCTTTTTGTTTGGCTGCTTTCATTCGGACCTGTCTCTGTCTTTCTTGTCTTAAAGTTTGGCAACAACTGTGTTCGCACACAGTTTTCAAACATGTTCGGAATAAATTTCCCAGCTGAACAAGAGAGAAAGGGTAGAAACGAGCAGTAAAGGAGACGAAGTGTCTGGCGGTCACCATCTCCTGTTACTTAAGCTGAGACATTCACATTGGCAATAACGCAACCAAACTCAGCAAAACTTGAAATTTGAAAGGAGACTCCGTCAACATCAAGGGGAAAGCACGTAAAGTCTTGGCACGGTCCTGAATGGAGTATGCGTCAGTCTAGGACCCCCATACTGCCAAAGACATCAGCAGAGTGGAACATTTCTATGTCGCAGTGTCCATTGGGTGGTCAACCAGTGGGAAAGAAGTGTTTTGACAGCCGCACTAGACTCCACTGACAGACAGGAGGCGTACAGTAAGACTGGTAACCCTCTACCAATGCCGCCATGGACAGGTTACTGTCACCACCACCCCCGTCCCCACCCTCTCTTTAGGCCCGCTCCCAAGCTTCCAACAAAATCAGCTGGACAGTCCCATCTGTCCTAACTCTTTTCTACGTGTAAAACCAACAAGGCGGAAAACCATCATTCCACAGACCATTAGTGAATGGAATTGTCCTCCGTCTGTGGCGACATCATTCCTTGAGGAATTTTTCAGATACCGGATCTAATACCCCTCTTCCATCCCTCTCCCCCCCCCCCCCCCCCCCCCCCCCCCCCCCCCCCCTTACTGCTGCCCAGCACATGTGCTATCACGGAGCTGCATGTCATTGGCGCTACGTGTAAATAGTGCTACAGGCTAGTGCCACGAACCATTACCACTACCTTATATGGGGAGGTAACTCCGTTTGCTAAGTTCTGATCTTGCGGACAGCCTAGAGGTACACTCGGTTTTGAAACTGGAAACCACGAATATTTGAGAAAGCAAACCCTTCAAAAAGATGAAGGTGGACGTCAACAGGAAGAAAAAGAACACTTCCTCACACGCACAGCAATTACGTCAACGTCTTCGTTGACGTTATTTTTCTTGGTGAGTGCAGTTTTGTTTCCAGCAGATTGCCTTTTATGGTTCACAGATCTCAAAACATGCGTTACAATTCCGTCCTTCATTTTCGGGTCTTCCATTTCTTTAAATATCTGTCGAGAATCTATGGGTTAACGAAGAATGAAGAGAAGGACGATGTTGAAGCCATCTTTGTTTGAACACTGTAGCACTACTGCTGTAGCACTTAGTGGGTGATTTCTTGTAAAAGCAAGAGGTGAGCAGGTTTCGAGAAAAAAAAAAAAAAAAACCGAAAGCCTACTATTTACGATCTGCAGACAAACATCAAGAATATTCAAAGATAAATGAAAACATTGTCAAAATAAAAGATGTCTTTTTTTGTTGTTGTTGTTAATCAACAAAACCCTGAACATGTGATTTTCGTTAGTGACCCATGTGAAACACACACACACACACACACACACACACACATGGACTAGTTTTCTTAGATGTCGTCACCGGCCTGCGTTTGATGGCAGACTGATTTGTAAGGTGGCAATGTGAGTTAATATTGTGGGTGACCAGCTTCAACAGTTGATTCCTTTGACGCATCAAACGTCCCCACAATATCACACAGGCGAGTGCGACAATAATTTAAACCCATTGAAAACGTCTGCATTCATCGATTCGAACTCTGACACTGTCTTTCCGGGAAAGAAAATAAAAGTTATATCATGAGAAACATATCTTAACACATAATACAGCGCACTCCAAGTCAACATCCGGTTACCAGTTTTTACTAGATATAGATATATGATGGAAGAGCCCCCCCCCCCCACACACACACACACACACACACCTCCATACCCTCTCTTTCTTTCCCTGCCCTCTCCCTTACCTCCTCTGGTCCCATGCTGCCCCTTCCATTTTTTTCCCGCTTCTCCAACACCCCCATTTCCCATTCCGATCTCACATTTCCCCAAGCCATCACCAGGGTCTGCGTTTACAGGTTAATATTTAATATTTTTTGTTTTTTTTTTTCTCCAGTCCACCAGGTCAGCAAGTCTGCATCATTAAAACCGTCTGTGAGTGCATACATAAATCGAACATCAGATGCATATGTTAACGATTCAAAAAAAAAAAAAAGTATGACAACGTTGGATAGGTTAAGAGAGCTCGAAATTACTTATGATGTTGACATGAAACAGTTTCGGACATTTAGATTTTAACATTCACTCCGACCGAAGATGATAAAGTAGAGAGGAATGAGAAGAGGGGTAAAAGATGGGGGGGGGGGGGGGAGAATATTTGGTGGTGAGAAGGTCGTAGCGTAGCGTTCACTGCTTCCTTCAGATGTGAATTGGTTATGTATACGATAGATAAGTCGCGGCTGAAAGGTGAGCCGGTCTAGCCATGATTTATCTCCTTTCTTGACGAACGCGTTTTAGTTTTGATTTGTTCCACATGATGTGTGTTCATCCTGTATTTTGTAATATACCCAAGCATAAACCAGGCTCGAGATATACAGAACCTGGAGTGCTTAGAGTGCTTAATGTGAAAAAAAAAAAACAATAGCAACAATCTCAAAAAAAATATCCGTACTTGTATGACAGCTGGCTGTCACACTGGTCTGTTTCCTGCAGGCTTTCTTCAACCATTTGCTTGATTTCGTTTCCTCCTCTTTGTGTCTTTCCAGGGGTCATCATACAACCCCCAGAGGTTCCTGACCGATTCTTCTGTCACTGTTGGAATGGTTGTGGCAGCTACAGTGAACGTAATTGTTTCAGCTACTTCTCTCTTTTCCGCAAGGAGAGGCTTCTTGATTTCTTTGGTTTGAAACTCATTCTGAATGAAGCGGCTAACTCATAAAACTGCTTTAGTATTTTGTTTCTTTCAAATTTCTTGGTGGAAATGACTTATCTACTAATTATATAGGCCATGGCAGTACTTCCTCAGCATTTCTTGGGTGTTCTTTGGGGCACAAAACGATTCGAGTACCAGTTGAATCATCTCGTGTGGATTGGATCCGAACGCATTTTACAGATCGAGGTTCGTCTTCTCTGCCCTACTTGTGTTGCTTCCCACATCCTACTAGCATATTATACATAGCCAGGGACTCCCGGGACGCCTCTTTTTGTGGACTGATACATTCAAACACTCTTTTTCTCTTAAGTATTTAGTTAGCCTCGCGACCATGCCTGACAAAAAAGATGTTTACCTCACCGTGCAAAAAATAATATTGGTCTGAAATGGTTGATGTCACTCGAGTTCAGCTCTTTTGGGGATACATATTCTATCAGCTATCATCCTGTTGTTCAAGTTCTGCCGCTCAAAATGTATCAGTCTTTGGAGCTACTCAAGGACATTGGGACATTTCTTATACAGTAGAAAGGGCATTCCACTTGGTCCAGGTTATATTTGGCTGCGACTTTTTAAGCCACTTTTGTTCTCGGTTTTTCGTCAAATACCTCCAATTCTTCTTTTGCACTCACGAGGTGGTATTTGAGTAGCTAGCTTCTGGCATCATGAGCCTGTACTAATTCTATATTAACCTATCAAAAAAAAAATTAAGCTTCCTTCCGGCTATGATCCACTTAAGCCTTCGATACAGACAAGATAAAGGTTACAGGTAAAAAAAAAAACAAAAAAAAAACGATTGTCTAACAATAGACCTGTTTTTTTTTTTTAATGAACTCAAAATGATAGAGTTCTACGTACAGTTTTGACATTCTTTACTGCTGCTGTGATTATTTATACAGAGACAGACTGCTGGAAGTACTTTTTAGTGCATCGCTACAGCTACACCAACTCCAAGACATATCTCGGTGAAAATGCTGACAGAGGAGACTTGCATAAGTGATGGGATGTCAAAGATTAACTCTAATCGCGAAGGGTGTGTGAGTGGGACAGACAGAAAGGGGTTAGTAAGGGTGTGCCGGCGTTTTATTTCCAGGGGAAAGGACAAACACGAGAGGCATGGAATGTAAATCACACGGACAGTGTCTGCGTGTTCTGGTCAACCAGTTCAAGTAATACTTTTTGGCGGTAACGTGAAGCTAATCGGACCGCTCAGCTGACCAGAGCACGATGATAATCTTACAGACACTGTACACTCCCCCGTTGAAGGGCTGGGAGGGGGGGGGGGGGGGGAGCGATGGCAAGGCGGAATGGGTGGAGGAGATGGGAAGTGAAGGGGTTGGGGCAGTGTGGACAAGACGTGGAGAGCCAAAGGATATTTTTACGTGGTTGGCAAGTGTCGTTTCGGTTTTGGTGACTGCTTGTGACAAAAAAAAAAACGGTGGAATGGTTACAGTAGGCAGAATACATGTACGTACATATGTTTGCCCAGGTAACGTACAGATGTGCGTGTTAGTCACACAACAATGAACGCTGGAACAGAGAACGCACTAAAGTGAATTGTGGTTTAAAACAAAACTCAGAAAAAGAGGAGAGAGCAAACAGGAATGAAAGAAACAGAAAATTGGAGAGAGAAAAAATAGAATCAGAAGGCTACTGCAAATTAGGAAACGATGAAAAAAAGCTGGAAACATTTAGAAGGGAACAAGAAAAAGTAGTGAGTATTAAAAGAGCTAAAAAGGCAATGATAAAATGACAGTGAATAGGATAAACGAGAAGGGGAGGAGGGGGCGGGGGCCGATTAGGAAATGGAAAAAAAAAGGGAAATGTGAAACAGTTATTAGACAAAGTGGAAAATAACTGAGTGTGGAGTGTGAAATGTGACACCTGAAGGAAAACCGTTGTTTTTAAAACAAATAGAATACACTCCAATAAAAAAAAAAAGGAATATGATGAAAAATATTAAATTCTGTCATTAGAAATAGTCATGGCTATTATGTTTGCTTGGGGGTTTTTTTTTTATCTATGACAGGGAAAGAGGATAGAGAGGGGCAAACTTTGAGCAATATTTTGTGCAGAAAAAAAATCTTAGATGAAAAAACGATGGCTGGGGTGCGGAGAGAGGGAGAGGGAAAAAAAACGATGATGATGATGATGATGATGATGATGATGATGATGATGATGAATGGAACATTACCTATGCATTGAAGGGGAAAAATTTCGCAGGCTAACCAAAGACAACCCCCCCCCCCATCCCTCCCTTACCCCTCCCCCCCCCCCACCCTTTCCATCCCCGTCTCCTACCCTCTCAGTCTCGAGACTGACCTCAGGAAAGGGGGGGGGGGGGGGGGGGGGGGGGTCGCAAGATAGGGATAGATGGGGATAGGGGGAGGGGAGGAGGAAGGGAGCTCGAGGAATTATGGACAGGACGACAGAAGGTCTCTCCCCCACCTCCTACCTCCGTCACCCTCAAGCCCCCGCTATCACTCTAGCCTGAATGTCGACTTGACATGGAGGAGAAGGCTGGTGTGAAGGAACAGAGTGGTACTGCTAGCAGTTTCAGGTTGAGGGAGATGTGATAATCTTCGTCTTTTTTCCTCCATATTCAGCTCAGACGCGTTGTCCAGCTCCGGTTTGTCTTGATGGGCAGGGGGTGGAGTAGTCAGTGAC
The DNA here is from genome assembly GCA_016801955.1 of Conus betulinus. Taxonomy (NCBI): domain Eukaryota; kingdom Metazoa; phylum Mollusca; class Gastropoda; order Neogastropoda; family Conidae; genus Conus; species Conus betulinus. Next base: position 332,756 of record JADBJO010001626.1, read on the forward strand.
AGGGGAAGGGCCAAGGAGGGGAAGGGGAGAAGAAGGGAGCCGGCGGGGGTAAGGATAAGAGGTTGGGGTAGGGTAGGAAGGGTGCTGGAGGGAGGAACAAGAGAGTGGGGAGGGGCAGAACAGAACGGGGGGGGAGGTTTGACATCAAGACAAGGACTATTCTTGTGTGTGTGTGTGTGTGTGTGTGTGTGTGTGTGTGTGTGTGTGTGTGTGTGTGTGTGTGTCTTTTTCGAAGGAGACAAAATTGGCCTAAAAAGTACCCCCATCTCCCCATTCCGCCCGCCCCTTTGCCCTAACTCTAGACACAGAAGGAGAGAGAGAGAGAGAGACAGAGAGAGAGAGAGAGAGAGATAGTTATATGTGTGGGGACTGGAGGTGGGAGGAGGTGTGGAAGGACAGGTAGAGAAAGAGAGAACTGTAGAAACACTATAGAGGTGAATCACTACATCAAGGAGCCAGGGGGCTGATTTCTTTTCAGATGTCAACAACGCCCGCCTTCAGTTCAAAAGTATATTGAATGTATGGACTGCTTCTCCTCTCACCACGAAGCTGCTGAGTGGGGATTTTGTATGGATAGATTGATAGAAAGACAAACAGAAAGCCCCAGCCAGCCAGGTAGATAGATAGATAGATAGATAGATAGATAGATAGATAGAAAGAGCCAGCCAGCCAGAGAGATGGATAGATTGAGTAATTGATTGATAGAGAGAGATAGACAGGTAGATAGAAAGAGCTAGCCAGCCAGATAGATTGACTGATTGATTGATTGATTGATTAATTGATTGATTGATTGATCAGATAAAATAAGATGGGTATTGATAGATAGACACGTGTGTGTGTGGGGGGGGGGGGGGGGGGCAGAGGGGAAAAGAAAAGCTGGGGCTTGGGCACGTGATGAAAGGGCACGGAGTGTGAGGCGGAGCGCGCACTTCGTTTCGGATAGTGAAAGCATGTGCACATGCCAATATTTCATTTAGTGGCGAGGGGGGAGGGAGGAGGAATGACAGGTCTGTTTACCGACGCATTGCGAACAACACACGGCGGAACAAATGTTCATTGTGATCTTTATAGTTTGTTTTTTCTCCCTTTTCCGGGAAAACACTTTGAGAAACCTTTTAGATTTTTACGTCGTTTCCTTGGGTAGGACAATCAAAGGATGGGGTTGGAGTCGCGTTAAAGAACGGCGACACGTTCTCAGCTTTTTAATGAACCCATGCTTACTGTATGCAAGTATGTGTGCATGTATGTTTGTGTCACACGCACTGTATCTCCGGTACAGTTTTTGACCACGCCGCCCTGAACTTACCATTTCTTTGTATTTTAAATTTTCGAACGACAGTCGCTGAGTTGTATGTTTTGAAGTTGTTGAGTTTTGTGAAGACCCTGTTGTCACGCACTTTCGGTCGTAATTTTTGTTGAATCATACCGTTCTCTCGCAAGACTGGAATCTATGACTTGAGTATTTAACCTGTAATCCAGCTTCTAACTTTAGTTGCAGCACTATTTAAAGCCTAGACTTCTGTCTGGGTCACTGTGTCCGTCAGCTTTTAACCAATTCTGTTCACATTTGTCAGTTCTTGATGAGATAGTTTCAAAGTTATGTTGTTCATCTTGCCTGAAGAAGACCTAAAAAGTCAAAACGCATCGTGTTTTGTCTTTTAATTTGTTTGTCCCTATTTTTTGGCGGACTCATAATTATCCCTTTTTTAATTAGTTCTTAATAAGTTAATATACTGTGTCAGTTGCACTGAAAACTTTACTTCGATGAACTTTTCCAGGTTATTGCAGTGTCCTTAAAATTCCTCTGAAACTGTTGAGGAACTGGTTTAAATTTAAAACGCATTGCCTCAATATTGCCATATATCATTTCATGGAAGAGTAGTCTGCCCTGCGCGGCGTCATCTCAGGGCTCGGCAAATGAGGTCAGAGCTGAAATGAACTAAAGCACAGCGACTCCTTTCGTGAAACTGGGTTACAGTATGGGAAAACTGCTTGCTTTTAGGATTCAGAACTAAGCAGTTTCAGCTATACTGGTCAATACAAGTTAAGGGCCGGAAGAACAATCCTCTCTGAAGAGCAAAGAACAAAAGAAAACATCCATCTGATAGGATAATTTGATTTGACATTTCATCTTCAGAATCAACTGAAAAAAACATCAACACGACACATTTCATCACCTTGACAGACATCAGAATGACATCACCCCCCCCCCCCCCCCCACCCCCACCCCTTTCGAAAAGTTGCAAGAAATGTCAATTCAGTTTGTTCTTGTTCGGTAGCTGGTGTGACCACCATTTGCTGCCAGACATTCCGTCAGCCGTCGCCACATGGAGTGGACAGGGTTCTGCAGCACCTGATGAGGGACTGCGAGCCATTCCTGTTGCAGGAACTGGAACAGCTGAGCAACATCAACAGGTGCAGGATGGTTTCCATGACTCGGCGTCCGAGGATGTCCCAGAGGTTTTCGATGGGTGCCAAGTCCGGGGATCGGGCTGGCCAGTCCATACGGACAACCTGCTGACGCTGCAGGAGGTCCCTGACCACCAGAGCGCGATGATGAGAGGCGTTGTCATCTTGAAGAATGGAGCCTGGTCCCATGGCCTGGGGGGGGGGGGGATGATATAGCCTCACAATCTCATCTCTGTACCTGTTTCTGGTGAGATTACCTCTAATAAGGTGCAGAGGGGTTCTGCCGTGAAGGTGGAAGCCGCCCCACACCATCAAGGACCCGCCTTCGTAGCGATCGTTCTCCTGAACGCAGGCGTCCACAAACCGCTCCCCCACCCGTCGCCACACGTGCCTGTGGACATCACAGGTGGACAGTGTAAAGCGTGACTCGTCTGTGAAGAGCACCCTGCCCCACTGCTGTCTTTTCCATCGCTGATGGCGGCGGCAGAACGCCATACGAGCCTGGCGATGACGTGTGAGTGCGAGAGGCGAAAGCAGAGCAGCTGCCCTTGGGTGGACGTCAGCTTCATGCAAGCGACATCGAACGGTCTGAGAGCTGATGAGGACGTTAGCTGCTGCCCGCAGGTTACTTCTCAACGTCCTGGCAGAGATGAATCTGTCTCGAAGCGCCGACAGCTGGAGATACGGATCGTGTCGCCGAGTCGTTGCTCTTGGGCGTCCAGAACGGGGACGTTCTTCAGCACTTCCAGTGGCTTGAAAGCGTTGGTTGAGGCGCTGGATGACAGCATGGCTCACTCCCAGTCGTCTGGCCACTTCCCGACCGGAAACGCCGTCCTGGAGTCATCCCAGTGCCCGCCCGCGATCGAGTGTTGAAAGTCGTTGTCTTGGTGGCATGCTTATTGAGAGCCCAGGTTGTCGCCCTTAAAAACACATTTGCGTAGAACTTTTGCTGAGCAGTGTTTACCACAACCATGACTTGCACGTACACTGTGCCAGAAATCTGCAGCAGCAGCTCTGCAGCTCTTCAACAAGAAGCAACCAAATTTCTGTCAATTTCTCGTGAATTTGTAACATTTTTAGCGCCTCTGACAACAGTGTTGCTGGCTTGCAATGGGGTGTAAAGCAGGTTTGGGCACGTGCAGCAGGAACTGAAGTTGCAGTGTCGCTCAAGATGCGCCTTTCTCTCCATTGTTGTCTTGGTGTAAAATAACAGTTTGTAAAACTACTGAAATCAGAAGCCGGCCCTTAACTTGTGTTGACCAGTATAATCAAAAACCACTAACTGATTTTAGAACGAAATGTATTGAACTTGGCTTGAACTTTGCGTTCTTGTTGCTGCTGTAAATCTCATTAACTTTTGAGACATACTCAGGAGCAGTCCTCAGTTTGTTCCCTAACGACAAACATGTTTTGCATATGCATATTTTCCACTGGATTGCTACCAGAATTTTATGTTCGAAGACACATGGAAATGTACAAATCATTGACCTTGGCCCTGTCTGTTCTCTTAAAGCATATGATTTAAAACTTGGGGTGTTATTCTTAAAACTAATGCAATTTTAATGTTTGAAAGGGAGCTTTTCATGCACAAAAAAAAAAATCACTGACCATGATTTTAATCATATTGTTATATGGACACCAAAGATATGCTCTCTTTTAACGATCAAGCAAACAAAACGATGAAAACCAAATAAAGTGTATTTTGATGTTTATGTAGAGCTTTAAAATGGCTGAAACATTTGGTTAAATTCTTTTTTTTTTTATGACTGTTGCGATAACATTGTGCAAAATGTACGGAAATATGAGTGATAAAAGTGTGTTTTGCAATCTAGATTTGTTGTAAGTTTCCATCGTTCAACCACGGCCAGTAAATGAATTTGGTTCTGTTTTCCTTTTTTCTAATCCGATATTGCATTCAAATCCTTCAAGTACACGATGAAAGTAGTCATGCCTATATGATTTCAGTACTAATTTTCTGTCACATTTCTGGGGATTAGATGCGAGAATGAATATCTCATTTGGGGCATTTCCAATTATACTCATCTTTTTCCTAAGGAAAGGAAACCAAATACTGAATTGCAAGTGCTCCCACATGTGTTTTGGAATGGAGCTTGACGTGCGGAAAGGGAATTGTAAGGGGTGGGGGAGAAGTGCAGGGGTGGGGATGGAAGGAGATTGGAAGGGAGAGGGACTAGCGGCGGGTAGGGGTATTGTTCTGAAATCCTCGGAAACTTTAACCAGCATCGAACACAAGCACCCCCTCCCCTCTCCGCAATTCGAGGGCGGTTGAATAAATAGAAAACGTAATGTTGGATAACCACAGTGAGTAAACCGGTCAGGGACAAGGCTGTGTGTGTGTGTGTGTGTGTGTGTGTGTGTTCTTTTCTTTTAGAGAACTTGAGGATTATTGTGTCAGCCAAAGAATCTCTCTCTCTCTCTCTCTCTCTCTCTCTCTCTCTCTGTGTGTGTGTGTGTGTGTGTGTGTGTGTGTGTGTGTGTGTGTGTGTGTGTGTGCTGCTCGCGTTGTGCGCTGAGAGATCCAACATGGCTCATTTACTTGACAAGGATGTTGTTGTTTTGTTGACGCACTAAGGTACAGGGCAGGGACAGGGAAGACAAAACACCTGAAGGGAAAGGAGAGACAGGAGAAAATGGAAAGGGGAGAGGACGGGGGCCGGGCTATGGGGTGGATGAGTAGGTCTGACTGGGGGGAAGGGAGAAGCATGGACAAAGGAGAGTGTGGAAAACAACTGGACTCGCCCTGCTTCTACGCACGCTGGTACAGCACAGATCTCTCTCTCTCTCTCTCTCTCTCTCTCTCTCTCTCTCTCTCTCTCTCTCTCTCACACACACACACACACACACACACACACACACACACACACACACACACACACACACACACGCACACACACACACACATACACGCGCGCGCGTAGATGTCCATAGATAGTGTGTATACACATATCACTCGTTACTGATGTTGTACAGGCAAGTGGTGTCTGCTTACAGTGTGTATTAAAGTAAAGTGTCTTTGCTGTTTAAAACAAATTGGAAATCTTTCGAAAAGTCATCCAAAATTAAAGATATACAAATCTCTCTCTCTCTCTCTCTCTCTCTCTCTCTCTCTCTCTCTCTCTCTCTCTCACACACACACACACACACACACACACACACACACACACACACACACACACACACACACACACACACACACATTATTAATGCCACCAGGAAGTAATAGTGTGGTTTGCAAATTCAGCATACAAGTATACGAAGCTTTTCGGTTAAAGAATCAACTATATTCTGATGATTTCCCTGTTATATCTCAAAATAGTCTCGAATTTACTCACAAAAATAGCACTCAATCCCCCAACAGCACGCCCCACCTCTACTCCCCATATGAAAGAGGGGAAAGGTTGGAAACATGTAAACCTTTACACTCAACTTGAAAGGTCAGAAACGTTCTACATAATGGATGGTTTAAGTAGACCCACGAGCGTTTCTTCGTCTCGTGTGTGATCGCCATTAATCAAAGCCGTTCGGGTGAGATCGTGTCCTTGATGACCTTGCAAAATGGCCGCGCCCATGATGCCCTCAAAACGTTAACACCCGCCATATCGCCATCGCTTTCAGCAGCGGAGAAGCAGACAGCCGAACGTATGAACGTGCATAAATCTGTCAGCGACTTTTCGTGCGTTTTGTCGAGCTCCTGGCTGCATTTAGGAGATGTTTTATTTCCTTCCGTCTTCCGTGGAAAAAAAAAATCTTAGCCATTCTTTCGCCTTACCCGAAATAGAGGAGGTTGAGAAATGATAGTTTTGATGGCGTTGAACTCTCTGTGACCGTCGAACGGCCAGAATTAGATTATAACCGTTATATATGATGAATTTGTATGTAAGAATGTGTTCGGGGGAAGGAGAATGGTGGGGTTTAAGCAATCAAGATACCTTCAGCCCCTCCCCTCTCTTCCCTCTCTCCCTCTTTCCCCCTGGCTCTTCACTGCCGAAGGTCAGAAGTTCTCAAATTCTTAGCGGTGCATCTGTAAAACGTCATTACAGTGTCCAGTGGAGATACAGATGAGTGTGTGTGTGTGTGTGTGTGTGTGTGTGTGTGTGTGTGTGTGTGGATAATACAATCTCAGTTTGCCGTCACTTTTAATACATAATTTATCATAACATTTTTTAATCTACCAGCATCAGCACTAATACAGTTTCCTTACTTATGTGTGGGCTCAATCACAATGATTATTCATGAAATAAAAAGTCAGTTATTATGTATGCAATGATCCTAACTACATTCAAATAGGTCATACAATTTGCAGAAGAAATTCTTCTCCACGAACGTGAACACACATACACGTGTGCGCCCACGAACGTGAACACACACACACACACACACACACACACACACACACACACACACACACACACACACACACACACACACACGTGCGCGCATTGGATGACCCTCTGTACCCTTAATTCGGTGCTTGTGAACAAAGAGAACAAATTAAATTAAAGGACGGCTGAGGGATATAGAAAGAAGGGAGGGTGGATAGGGTGAGGTGGGGGTGGAGTGGATTGGTAGAAAGGAAGGAGGGAGGGAGAACTTACGCCCCCAACCCTGAACAGATTGCTCAGTGCTGTGCGTCACATATTTTTTCCCAGCTTAACAATACATTCGTCGGCTGCAAAGACCCTCGGCATGTCTACAGTAATTCAAGCGTCAGAAAGTGGTCGAATTCTTCAAGAAGACATGCACACATACAGAGAGAGAGAGAGAGAGAGAGAGAGAGGAGAGAGAGAGAGAGAGAGAGAGAGAGAGAGAACGAACACTGTCTTCGGTGGCACGACACATGCAGCAATGAAGGCACTCCAGCCTCAAGACTACCTGCTACCTATTCAGTCTTGGTCGCCCTTTCTTCATGGGGCCAGCCTAGGGCTTGCTTAGACATTGTGTTGAGAAGCCTGAGTACACGACCCAGCCGGTTGAGACAACAGTTGCAGATGATGGCTGTCGAGCAATTTGAGTTTCAGAACATGGTTGAACTATTTAAGAGGACGTCGTAGAAGCTACAGCTGCAGCTACACATGCACACACACACACACACACACACACACACACACACACACACACACACACACACGCATACGCACACTGGATCTTTGCCAGTGTGACTTGTAATCGCTCCCTGTTGATGTTCTCAGGCATCTAGTGCCAGTAACATCCAACTTCTCTGTGCTGTTGTTCAGTTGGTCAGTCTCATAATTGCAAGAAGAGCGGGAGACAACACACTGGCGTCGCAGAATTTAATGAGCTGGGTGCTGGGAGAATTAAATATGTTCATGTTCCAGGTCTTGTTCCGTTGGTTCAACACTGACGCTGCTTTCTTAATTGAGTTTGTCAGTTCATCACTAATGATCCCGAAGTAACCCTCAATAATAGCGTAAGTTTTTCTTGTCACTGCGGCTGTTGGTTTGTTTGTATGTCTGTCAAACTGCAAGTCGATGTTAGCGAATGCCGGTGAAAATATGCAGTGTGGCCAAAAGGACGAACCCATGAAGTATTGGTGGGATCTGCATCAACGTGTGGATCCGGGATCCGTTCAACTGTGACAGAGGTCTACGCTCTCCCAAGTGTCCTTGTCGTTCGCAATGGACCTGTCACGGAGGGTAAAGTTTCCGTCTCTTCCGCTTTGGTGTCTGGTCTGTAACATCTTCTGATGCTTGATGTTCACCAGTGAATGGGTTGTCCATCTTTCGCAGTGTTACCAGCCTATTGGTATTAACTGGTTCTACTCTTTTGACCAGTGGTCAGATCTCTTCCCTTGACGAGTGTATTCCTCACAGGTCTAGCTCTCTGTTCATGCTCCAACAGGTAAAAAAAATTAGTGAAGGAGGGAGAGGAGGGGAACAAAATGGAAAGACAGACAATTTGCGCAGTTCTCTGTCACCCAGTTTTTTCCAGCTCACCTAAACTTGGTCTTAAGGAACGATCTTGTCATGTCTGCAGCAATTTGAGTTTCAGAACATGGTTGAACTATTTAAGAGGACGTCGAGAGCTACAGCTGCAGCTACACATGCACACACACACACACACACACACACACACACACACACGCACACGCACACGCATGTACGCGCATACGCACGCATGCACGCATGCGCACACGTGTAAGCACAACTTCACACACACGCGCGCGCGCGCGCATACACACACGGACAGACAGAGACAGACATTCAGACAGACAGAGACAGACATTCAGACAGACAGACAGACAGAGAGTTATGCAGAATGAAGTCGCAGGAAGCATGAAGCAGTGAAGGCTCTCAAGTCTCCTTGTTATCTTCTGTTACCTGTTCAGTTTGGTTGCCCTCTCTACCTGGCATCAGCAAACAGCTTGGTGTTGAGAAGCCTCAGCACACAACCCAGACAGTTGAGACAACAATAGCCCATGATGACTCACAGGTGTGTCTGCTTGGATATCTGCCACTTTAACACGTTAATCGCTCCCTGTTGATGCCAAGAACATTCCTCAAACACCTAGTGCCAGTAGCATCCAACTTCTTTTTCCTGATGTTCGGCTGGTCAGTCTTACAGTTTTACAGTAGAGAAGAAGAGCGTAGACAAAACACTGGAGTCGCAGAATCTGTGTTACGTCCTGTGAGAGTGAAACGTGTTTTTCTTACTTTCGCGTGTTGTTTCGTTCGTTAAACACAGATGTTGCTTTCCTAATTGAACACGTCAGTTCATACATAGTTAACTATTCCTTAGTTACCCCCACCGTGAAGATTATGTTTTTTACTGCGTCTGTTGGTTTGTTTGTCTGTCGGCAAATTACACAAAAACTCCCGAACTTATTTTAACAGTTTTCTGAATATGTCAAAAGTGGCCAAAGAACAAACCGATCACTTTCAATGGGGATCCGCTTCAAAGAATGAAGAATTAGTTCTACCTTAATAGAGGTCTGCGCTCTCCCAGGAATCCTTATCGTTTGCAAATGGAGCGGCCAAAGAGTGTTGAATTTTCCATGTCAAAGAGTGTTGAATTTTTCCATGTCTTTTTTTTTTTTAGTTTCTGGTCTGTAACGTCTTTTGGTGCTTGGTCCATAACTGCACATATCTATATGTGTGTACGAGGGGGGAGACGGGAAAATGGACGGGGGAAGCGGGGATGCGCAATTAATAGAATGACTGAAGGATAGTATCATATACGATAGTTTGAAGCCTAAAATGGATGTAACAAATGAAAATCGCCTTCCTTTGCTCTGCTTGTCACTGTGTGTGAAGGGGTAGGGGTCGGTAGGGGACAGCAGACTAATCAGCCTATCGTCCGTCTCTACTTTCAAGCCTGAGCTAAAAAAAAAAATTTTTTTTAACTTACCTGTTCATACGACAGTTGCAAAAGACCACCTGATAATATTACATTGCTGCCAGCCGCTCGCGCTCTTTGATCGATTATGAATGGACTGTCTTGTGGTGAGTGTGAGTACGTGCGCGCGCGCGCGCGAGCGTGTGTGTGTGTGTGTGTGTGAGAGAGAGAGAGAGAGAGAGAGAGAGAGAGAGTGTGTGTGTGTGTGTGTGTGTGTGTGTGTGTGTGTGTGTGTGTGTGTGTGTGTGTGTGTGAGCGCGCGTGTGTGCATGTGTGTTTATGTGTGTTTTGTTTTGTTGTGTGTGTGTGTGTGTGTGTGTGTGTGTGTGTGTGTGTGTGTGTGTGTGTGTAGACGGTTACGTGCAAGTGTAATGTGTATGCGTCACCAGTGCTTGAGCGAGTTTTTAAAATGTGTGTGTGTGTGTGTGTGTGTGTGTGTGTGTGTGTGTGTGTGTGTGTGTGTGTATGCGCGCGCGCGCGCTTGCGCGCGCGTGCATACGTGTTTATGTGTGTTTTTATCTCTGTGTGTGTGTGAGTGTGTGTGTGTGTGTGTGTGTGTGTGTGTGTGTGTGTGTGTGTGTGTGTGTGTGTGTGTGTGTGTGTGTGTGAGAGAGAGAGAGAGAGAGAGAGAGTAGGCGTTTACGTGCAAGTGTAATGTGTATGCGTCAGGAGTGCTGCTTGAGCGTTTTTAAATATGTGTGTGTGTGTGTGCGCGCGCGTGTGTGTGTGTGTGTGTGTGTGTGTGTGTGTGTGTTGCTCAATGAGTCAGCAGTAGAAAGCGCCCAGTAGCCTGCAGTCGAAGGGGACGCTTTAGAAATTATTGTTGTTATCATCATTATTAGAGAGATGGGTGGGGAAACGCCATTGGAGGGAAAAGAGCACCTCTCTCTCTCTCTCTCTCTCTCTCTCTCTCTCTCTCTCTCTCTCTCTCTCTCTCTCCATCCCACCCAAAAACGGAATGTAAAAAAGCCCGACAAACACGTCCACGCAAAAAAAAAAAAGAGAGAGAGAGAAGAAAAACTCGCATGTCGTCGGAGGTATCGCTTTGTCCCACTGGCCTTTTGTTAGTGGTCAGTGCCCCTCCATCCCTACCCCACCACCCTCCTACAACTAACTGCTGCTCCCCCCCCCCCCCCCCCCCCCCCCGCATTCATGCCCCCATCCTCTCTTTCCCTCCTTCCCGCTCCCTCGTTCCTTCCCCCCATCTGTCTAGACGCTCTACACCACCAGACACATACACACAGCCCGCCAGCGAGGAGCAGGAACGGAGGGAGGGAGGGAGGGAGGAGTAGGAGTAGAAAGGGAGGAGGGAGGGATGTAGGAAGTGGGGTGGGAGTGTGAGGGACATCGTGGCCTCGACCTGATTCCGAGGCTTACCCAGGGTCCAACAGCTGTGAGGAGGGTGCATTCCCCCTTCCATGCCGGACAAACTGAGCGCCCACGTTGTCGCCTGTCCCCCTGCCGGTGTAGGGTAAAGATGCCTCACTCCCTCTCCCATTTTTGTGACCCTCCTGGATGATCATCATTTAAATACCGCTGGATAGGTCTGGCTAATCTTCATGTGTGGCACGCAGACAGAAGAAATAGGATAAATTCTCTCTCTCTCTCTCTCTCTCTCTCTCTCTCTCTCTCTCTCTCTCTCTCTCTCTCTCTCTCTCTTTTAAGTTAAAAGAATTTAGTGATATTTGTAAGGGCATTGAAAATAAGAAGAACGGGAAAAGAAGCGGAAAACAGATTAATATCAGCCGCATAAGACTTGAAAGAGAAAGCTCGACTAACACACTTAAAAAAGTTTTGTGTGTGGCCTGCCCCCCCCCCCCCCCCCCCTCCCCCCGCTCCCTTCCGAATCGAATTTGTTTGACAAAGAGAGAGAGAGTCTGCTTGCGTATGCAGACAAACACATAAACGAACAACCAACATAGAAAGATTAAATTGACTCACTTAATTACATACATGAGTCGCAAAATAATCACATTTTCACAGAAAAAAAGAATTTCGTACAGACCTCGACCTTCGTGCTCGATGCAGATTTGGAGGGATGGATAAGGGATGTATAGTGCACCACAGACGTTTTGGTATGCCATATGAGCCCCTTCCCTTCCTTATTCCCCACAACCACCCCCACCCACTTTTTTCCTAAGTTGCTCGAAAATTCGTTTGGCAATCTCATGTTCATCCTGACTTTTGTGTTGAAACAGCTAAATCTTTTCACAGGATAAATCTAGATAAAGAAGGTTTTTCGTCAAAATGTTTATTTTCATACATGATGCTGCTGGGCATACGTTTGTGAAGAAAAACGAATGCCCATTTTGAGGAAATTCTTTAGCCTGTCGTGCTTGAGTTCTTGTCCAACAGCTGTTCAGGAAATTGCAAAAACACTGCATGCAGAGCTCTCTTGGGAGAAAACATGAGGTTATAAACTGGTGGGAGGGTGTGGAAGTTAAAATTTTGAAAAGGCCATG
>JADBJO010001626.1:350000-360000 GCA_016801955.1 Conus betulinus
CCATTCCTGCACTTCTGACACCAGTCTTTTGATTACTATTACTGTTGCCGCTCCTGCTGCTATAGCTGCTAGTGCTGCTGCTGATGATGCTGCTGCAGTTGCTACCATTGCTGTTACTACTACTGCAGCGGCTGCTATAAGCACTGCCATCACTAAAATGCTTCAGCTGCTGCTTCTTCTGCTTTTACTGCCATTATAAATTTTGTTATTTTTAGTGTTACGATTACTAACACTACCAGAAAAAGTGGAGAGAGAGGGGGGGGGGCGTTCACTCCGCTGCTCAGTCACTGTTCTCCGGCAGTGTGCTGATTGTGGTGTAGTTGTATCTCAAAACTAAATTCTAAAAGCAGTAAATTTGAAATGACCAGGCTTCTTTTCGGCGAGGGAGGGGTGGGGGATCACTTCCCCTGAGAAATGATGGCAGTTTGGTGCTGCTCTTCAAGAACTAATGGCTTTCTTCCTTGAGGTTCTTACTCACCATGTTCTTCAAGTAGTAACGTATTGTGAGACAGGCGGTCGTCAAGCCAACCGCACGGCAACACAGTTGATGAGCTCCAACAAGCAGAGAAGTGAACGTTCTCTCTGTCTACTTTCTCTACTGTTGCTGCCCGTTTCAGCTCAGTTTCAGTTTCAGCAAAGTGTCACTGCGTGCCGACTAGTCCACATACGCTACACCACATCTGCTAAGTTTTGAGACCACACTGCGCACGATTTAAAATAGACGGATAAATTAATGACTGGGATGAGCGAATATAAGAAGAGGACCTCATGGCTACGACTTAACAGATGTCTGACCTACGTATTTGCCCAACGCGCTGGTCAGACCTTGGGTATTTATTTTTAACATTGTCTGAGCCATTGTCATCATTGTACGTCTTTGTGGTGAGACTACATGTGTTTGTGTATATGTGTGTGAAGGAGTGGGTGGGCACGGGCAAATACATTCTCCAGTACATGCTAATTTCTTGCCTCGACAGAAGGGTGCCTCTGACACGCCTGGTGACCACTCGTCGACCTTCCTAGCCAAGAGCCAGGCAGTTTTCCCCAGCAGCTGCCATGGACAGGAGGGAATCTCTGGTCCTCGCCTCAGCAGCCGTGAGGTTGACGATGACAATAGTGCTGCTGCTGCTGGTGATTGCAGGGAGGTTGGCGAGAGGGATGGAGGAAGAGGAAGGAGACCAGGGTTTCACCCTCTTCTTCCAGTCCAACAGAGAAGAAGAAGTGTTGCACGTGCCTCTGTGCTTTGACCCTCCACTGCCCCCCTGGCTGTGTGGCACTTTGGTGAGTTGTCGTCTTGTCCAGTGGTCTGCTTGGGGTGTAGAACGTATTCATTGCCTCTGTTTTTCACAGACGCGTTCTTTGTTGATTTTGTTTATAACATAGGTACTTTGTGTTGAGATGTCTTCTCCTCGCCGATGTCATCCTAATGTTATCTCCTTGTGTGTGTTTTTTTTCTATCGCATTTCTTTCTGTCAAACGCGACCTATCCAATAGTGCCCTCATGAATCGCCTACGTATAAATCGTTTGAAATAAACTCATGAGAGACACACATAGATGAAAAGAAAATCAAAGTGAAGGTCACCATGAAAGCAAGAATTAACAAGCTCATAAATGTTCGTGCAGTTCGTCGGCATTCTACAATGGAGGAGGGATGATGATGAGGTGTAGTTTTCAGATACAGCTGAAAACCGAATGGGGTTTCATTCCCAAAGGTCCATTCTACAGTCGAACTATTTTCACGCCAATAAACGGGCGTCCTCTCTCCACCTTATTCCCACTCTCCCCCTGCACATTTTGCGTATTTTAAATGTGCTGCTGTAATCTTTTTGTTCCCACAGTGTTATAAGTAAATTCATATATGTTCACTTCATTTTTTTAAGGGGGGGAGGGGGGGGGGGTGGAACCTGAGAGACTGCAAGGTGGAATTTCTAGTAAGAGAATAAGAGTTGACTTGTCCACCACCAAACGGGAAGTCCTGTATTGTCGTTTGATGGTGTCATTCGTTTGGCCGTGTAGTGATAAACTTTTGTCCTTTCATTTTGTCTTATTTGTTTCTTTACATTTGTTGTAGTTTCTGTCTTTCTTTTCTTTGGTTTTATGAGTCGTTTCCAAGAGGTCCATTTTCCTCTTTTTTCCCTTCTTTTTTTTTTTTTTTTTTTGTTTCTTTGTGGGGGTTTTTGTTTGGCTGGTTGGTTGGTTGTTTTTGTTTGTTTTTTTTCTTGTTTTAATTTCTTTTCTTTTCTTTTGAAACTTGTCTGCTCTTCGTTTTTCTTCTTATAACTGGACCAGAACTAGGCACCGACCGTTACGGAGGAGGCTCAGCAGCCGTGCAGTGTCTCCTCCGGTGGGTGGCCTTAGGACGACCTGATATTGAATTCTCAGAGTGCATTGCTGGTAGTGAGACTGAAAAAAGCACGTGTCACGTTTCAGCTGTATTCATAGGAGCCAAAACGAGCAGCTTGGGTATAATGTCACTGAAGGAAAACAAAGATCAGTACATGCTCAGTTTTGCTTAATATCCGTGTGCGCGCGCAAGATGTATGTTGCTGGGAAGGACGCCCTTGAGAAGGACGCAGTGTTCACGCGGCCAAGGACCAGTAACGTGAGTGTGTTGTCTTCGTTTCGCGTTGCACCACGACCACCTACATGTCTGATACAGTAATCGGATCCTGTCTGACATTCAAAGTCATAGGGTGTGTCCACAGAAACCTGATCTGCTACTACCTGTCAGAGGTGGGGAGGGGGAGAGCGGATGGGGGAGGAACGGGGGAGGATGAGATGAATTATGTTGTACTTTGTTAAATTTACAGGCTTCAGGTTCCTGAGATATCGAGAGGACGATCTGCGTCCGTCCTTCTCTCTCTCTCTCTCTCTCTCTCTCTCTCTCTCTCTCTCTCTCTCTCTCTCTCTCTCTCTCTCTCTCTCTCTCTGACGTATTCAGCGCTGGCATGTGCTCTAAATCTGCATTTTGGATACATCCCGTCTCCCTCCCCTTTCAACCATTTCCACCACCCCGTACTTTCTCTTTGTCTGTCTGTCTGTCTGTCTGTCTGTCTGTCTCTCTCTCTCTCTCTCTCTCTCTCTCTCTCTCTCTCTCTCTCTCTCTCCTCTCTCTCTCTCTCTCTCTCTCTCTCTCTCTCTCTCTCTTCTCTCTCTCTCTCTCTCTCTTTCAACATTCAACAACATTCACGCACTCGTTTAGAGATGTTCGAAACCAGGTTTACATTTTATTGGAACATTCCTGTGGGTCCTCCTTTCCGCACAAAACTTGATCCCCTTTTAGAAAAAAACACATAAGAAAAAAAAGCATTGTGACGAAAACAGGCCCAAGACTCTTTATCCTGGTGTATTTAAAGCATGAGACAAAAACCTGTACCTGCACCCCCACGTATCTGACCATCCTCTACCAGCTGAGTCACAGTTCAAATTTGGTCTGTAGTTTAGAAAAAAAAAAATGAAAATCAAATAGTCATAGCATGTAAATATCAACAGTTCCCACGACCAAGACACATGCGCGCGCGCGCGCACACACACGCGCACACACACACACACACACACACACACACACACACACACACACACACACACACGCACACATGCACTCACGCACGCACGCACGCACGCACGCTCGCACGCACGCACGCATGCACACACATCAAATAGCCACGTACATTTCAGTTCCCATGCCCAAGACAGAGAGGAAAAAAAGTGATTAAATCAAATTTATGTTTTCTGTCGAAAGCTCTCTGTCTGTCTGTCTGTCTGTCTGTCTGTCTGTCTGTCTCTCTCTCTCTCTCTCTCTCTCTCTCTCTCTCTCTCTCTCTGTATATATTCCATCTTCAGGATGCGTTGTGTCTCTGGACCCAAGGTTTACGTCAGTGAGGATGGTCAGACGGACATGTCGGGCGCTGAAAAGGTCTACGGTTGGGCGGCCCGCTTAGCTGGAAGAGGACTGGGCGGGGAGAGAGAAGGGGATCAGCTTGACCTCTTAGCCAAGGGTATTGACCTTTAGCTCCGAAACGAGCTACGGACAGAGAGACAGAGACAGACAGACAGAGACAGAGACAGCGACATAGAGGCAGACAAAGAGAGTAGGGAAGAGAGCGCGAGGAGGGATGGAGGAGTGTGGGAATGGGGTGCGGTGTAGAAAAGTTGTGTTGGGGTTTTTTGTGTTCACTCACTCTGAATGCATTTGTGACCCACAAAAGAAACTTCCAGGGGAAAAGACAGAGAGAGACACAGAGAGAGAGGTGGAAAGACTCAGAGACTTATAGACAGGCTAACAGGCAGAGAGAGACAGACAGACAGACAGACAGAGCGTATAAAAAATTAAAAAAAACATGCAGCGCTATTACAACCGAAACAGCACTCCAACCCACCTCCCACCCTGTTTCTCTCTCTCTCTCTCTCTCTCTCTGTGTCTCCACCCTTGCCCTTGCCATCCTATTTTATGTTAATGTTATCCTTTCCCACTGCTGTGAGTGCATGTAGAGGCTGAACGGACATAATCGGCACACCACTGGCTCTGTAAAGGTCAGGCAGAATTCATTGTCACGGTCAACCCACCCACCCCCACACCCTCCCCCCAACTGCCATTCACTCTTGTATTCTTTGCTTCGAGTGTGTGTGTGTGTGTGTTCTACTGTTATGAGGCCAAGGGAAAATTTCATTGCTACGGCCATTGTTCCCATTCAGTGCTTTGCTCTTTGGTGCTGTGTGCTCGCACATGTCCGCTCGTGTGTGTGTGTGTATGTGTGTGTGTGTGTGTGAGTGTGTGTGTGTGTGTGTGTGTGTGTGTGTGTGTGTGTGTGTGTGTGTGTGTGTGTAAGTGTGCATGCGGTCGTGCGCGCACGCGCGCGCCTGTGTATGTGTGTGTGTGTGTGTGTGTGAAAATTAACCGAAGTTAGCGCATGTTTCGTTTTGGTGGTACTGAATGTTGAGGGCAACAGAGACAGAGAGAACTGAAGGACTTTGAGAATCAAAGAAAGAAACAAAGAAAGAAAAGGAAAGAGAGAAAGAAAAATCGCATGATGAATTTACCCAGATACTGAGACCCAGAAAAAAAAACTTAGAAAACCGGAAAACGAGAGATTTTTTTTATTAGCTGTTTTCTTCCCGCACAGAAAACGAAAGATTTCGTAACAGATGTTTTGAAACTTCAACTGAAAGCAAGCCCTAATCCTCTTACGTGTCACTGGTTAAAGGGACATGGGAGTTCCCCTCTACATCACTAGATGTTCTATTGTTGTCTTTTTCTTCTTTTTTTTTTCTGAGTGTGTTTTGGGGGAGGGGGCGGAAGTGCGTAGGATGGTAGCATTGAAAATTGGTAATAGCACCACTCCTGCAGATAAACGTCTTTTTTCTGTGTTGTGTGGCTGGCTTAGTGTTCATTAACTGAGTTTAGAACGATAAACAGCAAGAAATTCACAATGTGGTAGATTAATCAAGTATGACAGAGCCATAAGAATAGCAATTAGTTCTGCTGTAAAAATCGAAATGTCTGTGCCAAGATGATAAGACTTTTCACCGCATGATGATCTTCTAGCACAGAACCGTCAGTATCAACCATAAGATGATCAGAATAAGATTCAGATACATATGTTTTAACTATTGTACTTAAGATATGTGGATTGTCATCTTTTCGTATATCTGTTTAATCAAAGTCAAAACTATCTTTCATTAATTCCCAAGGAGGAATAAGCGTGACATTCATCATGGGGCAACACTTTTCGGGGTGATATTGGAGTCTTCAACTAATTCAGAGACATAATGTGCTGTAGTCTGTGACTTATTTTTTACTCCCTTGCTTCCTTTGAATAGTCAATATCAGATCTTGTACCTATCTCTGCTCGAAGTGAATTTTCAATGGTGTTTGCTCTTATTACATACTTTGCAGATGTCAGCTTCCTCATTTTATCAAGAGGTAAAACACCAGCCATTCCGTACGATTTGAGGAGGGGCACCTAAAGCCAATTTAATGGCTTTGCTTTCTAAACTTTGTAATTTGTTTGGGAACGTCTTTTTGCGCAGAAAAGAATCACTCCTGACCATACATTAATCTAGATCTAACATGTGAAATCGCAAGATGGACAAGAGTTTTTCGGGTCCTGACCCCAAGTTAGTTTACTAACTAGCTTTAAAAAGTTCACACTTTTCTTTCTTTCTTTTTTTCATAACATGGCGTCAAACTGTTTTTTTTTTTCCAGTTTGATTTTGGGATAAGATAAAGCCCAAAAATTTTACCTCAGTTTTTATAGTAATATCGTGACCACCAATTTGAAATTTAGGTAGCTTTTTTGGGATCAGCACCATTGTTGAAAAGAACCATGCTAGTTTCTCTGCGCTGAAAATTCTAAACCATTAATTATCATATATTTGTTCAGTTTATCAAGCTCTGTCTGATATAATCGTTTATATGACTAATAAAGCGCAATCCAGTCTTTTTCCTCAAAGGGACGTTCATCCACATTGCTATATCGTGGGCATACAGTACTATATTAATGGATTTGGGCAGACATTTTGGTAAATCATACAACATGATGCTAAAAAGCAAAGGAGCGATTGTAGATCCCTGAGGAATCTCCGTGTTGATTTGCCTCGAAAGAAGACAAAGTATTCCCCATTTTTGTGATGATTTTCCTCCCTTTCAGGAAAGATTTGATATGCTGATAAACACTGCCACTTGTCCCAATATCTTTAAGTTTAAAAGGTAGTCTCGCGTGCCATACACGGTCATAATAAGCTTTCCGAACATAAAAAAGTTGCTAATACACTTTTACGTTTGGCAATTGTTGGTTTATTTATGTGGTAAGTTTAGTTAAATGATCTATGGTAGACCTGCCTTTCTTAAATCCAGCCTGATTGACGGGAATGATGATTTGCTCTTCTCACAAAAATATGTTAATCTCGTTAGAATTTTTTTTTCCATACTTTTTTTTCAACATGGAGGGATATCGGTCTGTAACTTGACGCCTCTGACCTCGGTTTGGCTGGTTTCAGTGTAGGAGTTATGACTGAAGTTTTCAAAACACTTGGAAGACTTCTGTTCCCCAACATTTAAGATAAAAAAATTGTGTAGAATTAAGCGCCATTTCTTTGGAAAATGGCTGACCATGCTGTAGGAAATACCATCATACCCAACACCAGCTTTGTTTTTTTTTTTTTTTTTTGTAAAGGACTCAACGGCGTCTTCCAGTTCATTAAAAGAAATAGGGGAATTTATCAAGTTTTCAATATCTGGAACAGGATCTCTGTACTTCTCCTTTCGTTCATTGCTTTTTCTCATATTAATTTGGGTTGGTGTTAATCCTTCCTCACTAGAGATTTTGGCAAACATATCAACAAATGGTTCGGCCTTTTCCAAGAGGGTTGGAAAGCTCTTATTCTTTACTTTGATTGGACACTGTGGGAGACAGAAATCGTTTTTTTCTTTTTTTAAATCTTTTTTTTTTTTCTACACTTTGTGAGCATCTTTGTAGTCTGACACTTCGTGAGCACAATGCTTAGACCAGTTAGTCTCTTTGCCTGTGCGCAAACTCTATTGCAATAGGTTTTTAGCTTTTTTTTCATTTCCATATGATATATTCTGATCTATTCCTCAACCAATTTATATACGTGATCTTTTTCCTTTTTTTTTTTTCTCAACAGCATCTGCACATGCTTCATGTCACCATACATTTCGTGAGTGCTTGTCAGTTCTGACTGATTTCCTTATGGGATTTGACAGTTTAGCCTCTGATAGAACTGCCATAGTGAATCCCTCATAAAACTCATCAATACTTTCATTCTCTGAAAATTTAAGAGGCTTTTCCGTTAGGAGTGTCTGAACTTGTCCCAGTCAGCTTTTTCATAACAAAATTTAGGTATTGCATCATTACATTCTTCACTAAGTTGAAGAGATTCAGTTAGTTTTATTGTAATAGGACTATGATCACTTCCCAGTGGATACACTCTTGTGCTCATTATAGCAACGTTTGGGGAAACCAGTGTATGATCAATGGAGGTCGCTTTCTGAGTTGATATATCAGGTATCCTCGTGATTCACCTCTCATTAAGCAATATAACAGACGAATCTACTACATTTTCTACAAACTGAGCATTTGTGACTGGCAATTTTACTCCCAGAAGGGAGCATGGGCATTGAAATCGCCACACACTATCCATTGATCATTTGACTTCCCTCGGGTAAGTAACCAGTTTGTGTTTAGAGATCCGAAGGGCCATTTTTAAGATAAACAGATTAAAAAAAATACATGATCATTATCATTATTTTTATACCTGTTGAAGATACACCTGTAAAATGTGCTGGGACTGGGGACTGAATAGGCTCAAAATCTAAACCACACTGAATGTAAACTGCGGTAGAAACCTACACGAACTGATCCAGGTGATACAAACGAGGGAAACAATATCCATTTAAATTAGGTAGCTTCGTTTTTGGAACATAAAATGACTGAAGGAGTAGAACATGATGGTTGTTATGGCTTAAATAATCTTTAAAGTAACTTACATTTGACGCAATGGACCTGCAATTCCACTGCATAAAAGCTGTAGTCTTGAAGCTTGTTCTTCCTGAATGTTTCATTTGTTACATCTATAAAGGCGAAAAATATATAGTCTTGTGTAAAGAATCGTTACATTTACCTAAATGATATGTTAGTGAAAACAGATGGTTATGACTTGACACCTGTTCACGGCGGAGCAAGACGTGCCGAGCCAGCGCTCCGATCAAATGGCGTGAACTTGCTTCTGTCTTAAATTCACGACTTAGAAAAAATGTGCCTTACATCGCATTTTGTTTAATTTTTTTTTCCCTTCGGTCGTTCTCCAAGAGAATAGACTTCACATCAACTATTCAGAATGGACGGATACTTTGTGTAGAAAAAAAAAAAAGGAGGCAGGGAGGAAGGCGGAGAGAAAAGGGGGAAAAGGTGGTGGTGTTTCCAGTGTCGTGTGTTTTTTTTTTGTGTGTGTCCTCAGCTTTCGCCAAATATTGGACAGTACTCAAGGAACATCGATCGCCTGTTTGTTTGGTTATTTGCTTGTTGTCCCTCTCTCCCTCTCTCTTGTGGTCAGTACAAAATGGCACCGAAAAAGACTCCGTCAAAGCAAAAGAAACGGACCAACAGACCCAGCAGCAGTCCAGGCCACAGTGAAGAATGCGCCTCTGACTCCAATGTCAGTCCACAGGGTAGGACAGGTTTCAGTGGAAGGAAATGTGAGCAGGGAGCGATCTGTAAGTAAGCGAAGAAGGATTCTTGAGCAACAGCAGAAAATCACAAACTTTACAGACCGCCAAGAGCGCAAAACTCAAACGGAAGGGGAGCAGGAGGACATCGTGGTGGAGAACAGCGACTCGAACATAACTCTCGCAACTATTCTGACCAGAATGGAAAAAGGGATGGATGACGGCAGGAAACAAAACGACCATCTAGGTCTCCAACTTGAAAAAATCTTATCCGAATTGTTTGATGTGAAAAAAGAAAATGATCTTTTGAAGAACAAAAGAGATTCACTCCAAAAGAGCTACATAGATCTGCATGATAATGTTTGCCGGCTTGAAAAAGAACTCAAGCAGGAAAAAGAACTGCGCAACTCACTCGAACAGTATAGTCGAAAGGATAATATAAAAGTTACTAATCTACCAGGAGACTCAGGACGAGAGACAGCCGAAGAGACAGAAGGGAAAGTTGTAGAACTTTTTAAGAGAAAACTGGAACTGACCTCTTTTCAACACAACTATATCAGTGTTGCCCATCGAGTGGGAAAGTACACAGCCGGTAGAAACAGACCTGTCATTGTGCGCCTTGTGAACAGAAAAATAAAATCAGAAATTTTCAAAAGGAGGCGACTACTAAAACAGAATAAATCTAACATTTACGTAACAGAAGATTTGACCAAACTGAATGCACAGAGACTGTATGACATCAAACATCACCCAGCCGTACTTTTTCAGCGTGTCATTCAAGGAAAACTTTACTGCAAACTGCTAGATCTTAA
>JADBJO010001626.1:365000-380000 GCA_016801955.1 Conus betulinus
CTGAATACCTGATTTTTTATGTGGAAGATCCTGATATTCAATATGGATATCGATCGGATCACTCCATGGTTAGTTTAAAATAGAATTTGATAAACAAACCATTCATAAAACATATTGGAAATTTAATAATTCTCTGCTCCGAGATCGTAAGTTTTTAGATGAAATTAACGAGTAATTGATAACGTTACAGAAGAATATGCTGCAGCTCATTTTGACAAAGCACACCTAAAAGATCTGTCTAAAGTTGATATACAGTTAACAGTGCCTGTCAACGTTTTCTTGGATTTTTTGTTAATGAAAATCCGAGCAAAAACGATTGCATATGCAACAATGAAAAAGAAACAAAGAGAAGAAAAGGAGTGCAGTTTAGAGCGTCAAATAGCGGAAATAGAAGAAAAAGAAGATAAAACCGAGGACGACATGCAGAAAACTAATTGCTTAAGCAGAGAAATAGCCACGTCAAGAGATGAAAAAATGCAGGGAATTTTAATAAGATCAAAAGCAAGATGGGTGGCCGAGGGTGAAAAGGTAACTAAATATTTTTGTAATTTGAAAAGAGAGACACTTCGTTAGTAAACATATGTCCAAATTAGTAACAGATGACAGAATAGTACACAAATCTGATGAAATCCTGATGGAAGTGAAAGCATTTTATGAAAATCTGTACACAGACAGAAAAGTGGAAGAATGTGATATCATGGACTTGATTGAAGAAATACCAAAATTAACAGAGGGAGAACAAAAATTGCTTGAGGGGAGAAATAACACTTGAGGAGGCAGGATGTGCTCTTAAAAACATGCAGAATGGGAAAAGTCCTGGTTCTGATGGATTCACAACGGAATTTTTTAAAGTATTCTGGAAACAACTGGGTTTTTTTGTAGTTAGAGCTTTAAACCTGTCGTTTCAAAATGAGGAATTATCCAATACGCAAAAAGAAGGAATAATTACATGCATCCCCAAAGGAAACAAGTCTAAAGAATTAATAAAAAAAAACTGGAGACCAATATCTTTGCTCAATGTTATCTATAAGATAGGGTCTTCTTGCATAGCTAATCGCATCAAAACTGTACTTCCTAAATTAATCATGAGGATCAAACGGGGTTCATGACGAATAGATATATAGGGGACAACATTAGATTAATCTATGATTTAATGCATTATTTGAAAAACACAGAAACTCCCAGGCATGCTGATCTCCATAGATTTTGAAAAAGCGTTTGATTCCTTGAATTGGCAATTTATGTTGAAGACATTAAAATCATTTGGGATTTGTAAAGATATATGTCGCTGGATCACAACCTTTCATAAGGGGATTAAATCCTCCGTAATAGTAAACAGTCAGAGCTCAACATGGTTTGAAATACAAAGAGGTTGTCGACAAGGTGACCCCATATCTCCCTATTTATTTATATTGTCCGCAGAAATATTAGCTATTATGATCAGGGAAAATAAAAACATTAAGGGAATACATATTAACCAAACTGAACACAAGCTGTCTCAGTTTGCAGATGATACACAGTTGACAAATGAAGGGGACAGAATATCATTTGAACATTCAATAGCGACTTTAAATAAATTTGCAAAAGTATCTGGGTTGTACATGAATATCGAAAAACAAAGGCAGTTTGGCTGGGAAGCAAGTGTTTTCAAAGACTAGATATATGCCCCATCTAAAAAATACTGGAATCCAAAACAGTTTAAGATCCTTGGAATATGGCGCTGTCAGCTTTGAGGCCATAGCTGGCCGTAACCTCCATCATCCTGAACTTTAAAAAAAAAATTGTCTCTTTGAAAGCGGAAGGTCATGTTGGCCTTCGGGGAAATGAAATGGCTGATCGTTTGGCCAAGAATGCCGCAACGAAGAAACTGTCAAACATATATTTCCCCTACTCAGATTTGAAACCGAAAGTTAATGATTACATCAGAGACCTCTAGCAGGAGGACTGGAATACAAAGACGGATAACAAACTTTTTTAGGTCCGTCCACACCTAAAAGAGTTCCTCTCATCTACCTCTGGTAGTCGCAAAGAAGAAACGGTTTTATGTCGGCTGCACACTGGCCATTCATTTTAAACTCATTCGTACTTTTAAAGAGTGAAGAAGCTCCGTGGTGCACTCCATGTCATGTACCACTCACAATGAAAGATATTCTTTTAGGGTGTTGGGACTTGCATGATGTGAGACATAAACATTGTTTAGCAGATTCCATGAAGACCTTGTTCAGAGATGTTCCATCTGATGTGATCTTTGAATTTCTGAAAGAGATTAACATTTTTTCATCTGATCTGAGAGTTTACAGTAGAAAGATTTTCATAACATTTCTGACGTGTTTTTAGAAGATGTATTTTAAAGAGTTGTGTAAGTAAATGACTTGTGGTTTAACTTCAATATGGTGACAGCCCTTATATGGCTTTTTGTGGTTGGCTGGACTATAAGCAATATCACTTATTTACTTACTTTCTCTGTGTGTGTGTGTGTGTGTGTGTGTGTGTGTGTGTGTTTTGGTATGTGTGTGTGTGATGTGTGTATCTGCGTATGTGTGTGTGTGTGTGTGTGCGTGTGTGTGTGTGTGTGTGTGTGTGTGTGTGTGTGTGTGTGTGTGTGTGTATGTGTGTGTGTATGCGTGTGTTTGTATGTGTGTTGTGTATGCGCTCGCACGCGTTCGCGTGTGGTTTTTTGTGTTAGTTTCTCTATTCGGTTCAGGGAAATGGCAATATGTTTTTTTCTAATCCAGTGGTTTGCTCTGTGTGCGTCCGTGAGTGTTTGTGTGTGTGTGTGTGCGTATGTATCTATCTAGATAGTTAGATAGATATAGATCGACAGATACATAGATGGATTGATGGATAGATATATAGATAGGTAGATAGATAGGCAGACAGATAGATAGGGTGTATGTGTGTGTGTGTGTGTGTGTGTGTGTGTGTGTGTGTGTGTGTGTGTGCGCGCGCGCGCGCGCGGGCACGCGGGCGAGCTTCCATCACACTTCTAGGATGGTGTATAGATAGATAGCTAGATAGATAGATAGATGTGCGTGTGTGTGTGTGTGTGTGTGTGTGTGTGTGTGTGTGTGTGTGTGTGTGTGTGTGTGTGTGTGTGTGTGTGTGTGTGTATGCGTGTGTTTGTATGTGTGTTTGTGTGTGCGCTCGCACGCGTTCGCGCGTGTGGTTTTGTGTTAGTTTCTCTATTCGGTTCAGGGAAATGGCAATATGTTTTTTTCTAATCCAGTGGTTTGCTCTGTGTGCGTCCGTGAGTGTTTTTGTGTGTGTGTGTGCGTATGTATCTATCTAGATAGTTAGATAGATATAGATCGACAGATACATAGATGGATTGATGGATAGATATATAGATAGGTAGATAGATAGGCAGACAGATAGATAGGGGTATGTGTGTGTGTGTGTGTGTGTGTGTGTGTGTGTGTGTGTGTGTGTGTGTGTGTGCGCGCGCGCGCGCGGGCACGCGGGCGAGCTTCCATCACACTTCTAGGATGGTGTATAGATAGATAGCTAGATAGATAGATAGATGTGCGTGTGTGTGTGTGTGTGTGTGTGTGTGTGTGTGTGTGTTTCTTTTTGACCCAGTACGATGGGAATTCCCCACTCCATCCCTCATTCGTTGGGAGCTGTGTGTGCATGTGTATGACGCATCTGTATGTCTGTACTATTGGAAACCCATACACGCACGCGCGCGTTCGGCCGTGTGTGTGTGTGTGTGTGTGTGTGTGTGTGTGTGTGTGTTGCCTAGCACTTGTGAGTGTGTGTGTGTGTGCTTGTGTGTGTGCGTGCGTGTGTGTGTGCGTGCGTGCGTATGTGTGTGTGTGTGTGTGCGCGCGCGCGTGTGGAATTGCGTGTCGGTCAATCCTGGCAGCTTCTGCTACAGAGAAATAATCGGATAAAGGGATGTAACTCAGCACGAAGAAGAGAGGTGGGCGACACAGACCTTCTCGTTTGTCACTACGCACTGAGCAGAAGGTCGGGAGGGACTATGATGTTGATGGGACCGGCAGAATTGGAGGAGTGGTACTGGAAGAGAGGGGAAAAGGTTGATCCTTTGGCTCATGCTAAGTTACTTATTTCGGAATCATTTAGCGTGCCGCAGTGTCCCCCAAAAGGTCAGCGTTACAAAACGTCTGATAATGACAGTTCAGAACATTGACGTCATCTTATGTTAGGTACATACATCTGCAAGACTATTTCAAAGTTTTTGCAGCGCGCTTCGGCGTACAGGACTTCTATCGGGAGGACACATTAAGAGCAACGGGGGGAAAAAAAACGAACAATGGCTTAGCTAGCTGTGCTGGTTATTTTTGCTTGCCTCGCTTGTAGAAGGCCCTAGTGCGATTCAAACGCGTTACCTCTCTGTTGTCTTTCATTCGTTCCTTTTGTCTGGCCAATATATAATCCAGATCTGACTTTTTTGTTAGTTTGTTTGCTTCAACTCCGGCTTGGA
The DNA here is from genome assembly GCA_016801955.1 of Conus betulinus. NCBI lineage: Eukaryota > Metazoa > Mollusca > Gastropoda > Neogastropoda > Conidae > Conus > Conus betulinus. The sequence continues at coordinate 369,448 of JADBJO010001626.1, forward strand.
ATTACTGCATTTCCAATTTTGCCTCCTGTCTATGTAATATCTAGAGTGTAAGTTCAGTATTTAAGGACTGCTGTGTGCAAATGCAGTGAAACTAGGTCTACCGAAAGAATGCTGACATCACTACCCAAAACTGTTAGCCAGGGGATGTAATTAAAGGTGATAGTTCATGCGGACGGAAGGAGTTAATCACTATATGTAAATTTATCTTGCTTAAATGATCCAATATCAGCTGTTTTATCCGGATCTGCCCCAAAAGCCCGTAGCAGGATTTAGTGAATTCGTCCCTGGGCACACAGTCTACCTTTCCGCTCAATTTCGTTAAAATCGGTCGAATAGTTTTTGGTATAATCTTCTCCAGAAATAAACCCAAAAAAAAAAATGCGGTCAAAAAGACAATGGCTGAAGAAACTATCACCTTCTCCCACCTGTGGATACAGAAGCATTAGCATTTGAAACCCTCGCTCAAAAGTATCTTATTATCTAGATATCTTTTGTGAATTGTTGTTGTTGTTGCTGCTGCTGCTGTTGTCGTTTTCAGTCCTTTTCTCTTCAATCATCCTGAAAAAGATTCAGCGGAAAAAAGAGGTTCTTTGGTTCCGGCACTGGTGATATAGTAAATGATTCTGTACAGAACTAGCTGTTTACTGCTCGGAATGATGCTGGTAACACTGTGCATACTTTGAAAGGGAAAACGTTTTATTTTTTCAGTTCTTCGTGGGATTTGAACCTGTGCAGCCATTGTCAACCCTTTTGCGTCCTCTAACCTATCGAACACAGCTGATTCAGGCTGAACTATTGGTAGTTGTTCTGCATTCCATTATCAAAGGGGGTCGTGGGTTGCGATTTGCAACAATACCTTGACATTTTCAGTCAGTTGGTGAAAATATGGAAGAATTTTGATTGAATCGCTCATTACTGAACTTTGAAAGTGTAGATAATGATGATTATGAACTGAACTTCCCGTTTTGCGTCTTTGAACGACATGAGATATACACACACGGATCTCTCTCTCTCTCTCTCTCTCTCTCTCTCTCTCTCTCTCTCTCTCCCAAGTGCTCTGTATATCCTATGTTTGTCGCTTACTGGATTTTTGTAATGTCTTGTCTGTCAGTGATCACTCCTGAAAAGATGAAAGCTTTGTAATTAAGTCCCCGGGTGAAGACTGCCGTCAAACACATGAATCGTGTTGTTATTCTTCTTGTCTTGTCTTGTGTGCAACAGCCTCTTTGACTACTTCCTGTGGAATGGTGCCATGGTTCCCAGGAGAACTGGTTGTTTATAATACGTGTGTGTGTGTATGTGTGTGTGTGTGTGTGTGTGTGTGTGTGTGTGTGTGTGTGTGTGGATATTGATATATAACATGTTAAATAATCACCACAGAGGGCAAGGAAGAGAGAGAGAGAGAGAGAGAGAGAGAGAGAGAGAGAAGTAAGGAGCTTTCCGGAAGCTACTGATGTGTTTTGATTGGATGCGTGCTATGACGTATTATCAGTGATTATCCCTCTCGTGTCAGACGTTACCAGGTCAGTGCGTTGTGTTAAATTGTTGTCAGACACGCATTTCGTCTGTTCTGATGATTAAAAGCATCTGGATAATGCGGAAAGACAGACACAGACAGACGGACGGACAGGCAGGCAGAGAGAGAAGGGAACGAGAGGGGAGGAATGGAGACGAAAGGCTACAATACGTCTCTCTCTCTTTCTTTCTCTCTCTCTCTCTCTCTCTCTCTCTCTCTCTCTCTCTCTCTCTCTCTCTCTCTCTTCTCTCTCTCTCTTCTCTCTCTCTCTCTCTCTCTCTCTCTCTCTCTCTCTCTCTCTCTCTTTCTGTCTCTCTTTCTTTCTCTCTCTCTCTCTCTCTCTCTCTCTCTCTCTCTCTCTCTCTCACACACACACACACACACACACACACACACACACACACACACACGCACACACATCCACCATCTCTTAAATCTGTGAGGGGTGGTGATGGATGGGTGGGTGGGTATGTGGTGTGTGTGTGTGTGTGTGTGTGTGTGTGTGTGTGTGTGTGTGTGTGTGTGTGTGTGTGTGTGTATGAGACAGAGAGAGACAGACAGACGGAGACAGAAAGAGAAAGAGAGAGATAGGGGAGAATTTCATGGAGCACCATGCAGAACCTTAGCAGAGTTTTTTCAAGAATACACTCAATAAATCAGCATTATCAAATCGGCTTATGACGGTGGCTTCAGCATCGCGCCAACGACTTTTCCCCTTTTGGTTACATCTACTTTCTTTGGCTGTCACTGATCGCATTGCCGGGAAAAACAGACCAGCACGATGCTGCCATTACCGAACCAACAGAAGGCGAGGCTCTGTCGACATCCCATGAGTGCTGCCATCTGTTAGCATTCAACACACTGTGTCCACAGCCATTTCCGCTTTCTACCTCTGAACTTTATACACCACATTGTGGTCTGGAATTAAGGGTTTGTTTGTTTGCTTGCTTGTTTGCTTGTTTGCGTGGTTTTGTTGGCTGCTTGGTTGGTTGGTTGATCGGTTGGTTAGTTAGAAGGTGTGTGTGTGTGTGTGTGTGTGTGTGTGTGTGTGTGTGTGTGTGTGTGTGTGTGTGTGTGTGTGTTTTAATCCAGAGGTCACAAACCGAGATTTCCCCTGTTGCATTTGCACCTTATCGTATATAAAAGATCACGGTGGAACGCTCCATCATTACTCCTCGCTCAAAATCATTCCCAGGCGGATCACGGTGTAACGTTACATCATCGCTCAACGCCCAAAATCACTCCCGGGCAGGTGAGAAAGAGCACATCTCCAGGCTCACCGCACCCCCCTCACCTCCTCCTGGGCGAGTAAATCCACACTGACCTCCCCTTTGTTCCAAAATCACTCTCGTTCTTCAGAATTGTTCACCTGTGCCAGACGACAATGCATTTCAGTCAAACTACATTGCTCCTGAATCTGAAGCTGAAGTTATTCTGCATCTGAGCCCGAGCTATCTGTGGGAAGACATTGAGCATCACTAACCCAGCGCTGGCATTATTTCTACCATAGTACATTCATGTCGGTTCACTCATGTACCTCTCCGAGCAGTCAAATCCATCCCCTCCTTCCCTCCCCTCCCATCTCCCTCCCCTGTGTTATTTTACCGTCATGGCCGTTACTAACGGCTATAACAGCCCATAATGGTTTTTTTCTTCTATATAGAATATCTTAGAGAGTACTTGGTTGATCTTTCTGAAAATTTGAAGGTGTGTTCATTATGGGTCACGGATCGTGCCCGATGTTTTATTCAACCGTTATAGCCGTTTCTAATGGCTATAACAGCCCATAACAGTTTTCTTCTTTATTGAAAATCTCAGAAAGTATTTGACCGATCTTTCTGAAAATTTGAAGGTATGTTTATTATGGGTCAAAGATGATGGCTCATGTTTACCAGAATAGCCGTTACTAATGGCTATAACGGCCCATAACGGTTTTTCCTCTTTATGGAATATCTCACGCGTATTCAAGATAAACTGGGTGTACGTTTATATGCATCTTGGGGTTTTTTTTTTGTTGTTTTTTTTTTTTCCTGTCTCGTGCTCCTTTCAATGACACTGCTTACACGCCACTCTTTCCGGTTCCTCCCCTGCACAGCCGCACCCGCGCTTGTCCTATGGCAGCCCCGATCACCGAAGTTCACACGGTTACAAAATCAATACTCAGTCGTCACGAAGCACCTCACCAGAGGGGACACTGCTCTGCATCCGAGTCACTTGAGTGGTGTTCACTGGAACCTGTTCTGAACCAGTATACACAAAGCCTCCTGCAGACGGCAAGACTTGCTTTGTCGAGGAGTCAGCATGAATGGGCGGCTATCACGTGCGTCTAAGGACAGTTTAAATGGTTTTGCCGTTGAATGGACCAACATCATGTCCGTCTAAAGACAGTTTAAATTTCTTTCTTCTTTCTCTCTGCATACGCAGACTGATACTCCTGCGGACACTGCCTGTATAGACAGGCAGTGGAGTTTTGTGTGTATGACCGTTTTTTATCCCGCCATTAAGGCAGCCGTACTCCATCTTCGGGGAAGGTTTAAATGATTTTGCCAGTTGCCGACAACTTTAATATGAACTTATCACAGGCATGGACGTGACACAGAAATCGAAACTGAATTCATCTTTTTTATTTATGGTAATCTACAAGAACGATGATAATAAAGATGATGATGTGAAGTTCCATCCTCTTCTGACACCAGATGACGAGGTTATAGTCTTCTACTCTTTCCTTTCATTGTGTATGCTGATGTCAGCTAGGACCGAGAGATATCGACACCTGATGTATTGGTCTGAAAATTTTGAGCAGCGCGCTCCCAGAGACGCATCCACTGAGTAGATTAAATTTGACTGTGTAGTTTCAGTCGTCCCATTTAAGGCCATGGCACTTTCAGCTCTTTCAGCTCAGGGACCAGCCAGCGTTTAAAAATCCCACAAATGAATGCTTCTTTGGGGACTGAAACCTCCAACTTCCCTGTCTGACCCAGTTCTCCAACCACTGCATCACAGCGGCTGTTTGTCTTTTTTGTTTAAACGCAGTTCAGCGAGCGATAGTTTCTTTCTTATCAGGATTTCTTTGATGCTGTGTACGGAACCTTTCTTTTTGTCCAATCCAAAACACAAACATTCTGTGACTGCCAATTTTGGACAAGTAAAGAGGCAGTCCATTTGTTATCCTTCTAAGGTTTGATCTTTTGCGTCTGAGATAAAGAAGCTACCTGTGGGTATTACCCCTCAGACAGGTGTCGTGGTACACGTGAGGAGGAACACCGCCATGGTGGGTCTGCAATCTTGTACGTCTTCCGAACTCACACACGCTTTCTATGTTGCAGGTGCGTAATGGTCTGGGTCTGTTCGAAAACGGTGATCGCACCTTTCTCCACGCCTTCGACGGATTCGCCAAACTCTCCAGCTGGAGTTTCCATGGCAACGGGTCGGCGACCTTCAGCACCCGGTTCTTGGGAAGCAGTTTCTACAACGATTCCATGGCGTCCGGCACCATCGCCCCGTACCTGCTGTTCCAGGGGCCCACGCCCCCCTTCAACTTCTTCGAACGCTTCGAAGCTCTGCTGCGCGGGCTGGACAACATGAACGTCAACGTGTACAGCTTTCCTGGAGACGGAGGGGGGCAGGATTACGTGGCGCTCAGCGACTACTGGAAGGCGTACCTGTTCTCTCCCGGGGACCTGAGCACTGGGCGGAGTGTGACGGGGCGTGTGGAGGGTCTGGAGGGCGACCTCGCCGGGGCCTCTTTCCTGGACCTGCTGTCTTCCGCCCACCCTCTTCCTGAGGCCGGCACCCGTCACCACCTCACGTTCCTGTCCAGCGTGTCCGTCCTGCCCTTCGTGAAGGACCGCGTGCAGCTGGTGAGGATCAGGTCCACCCTGGAGCGTGAGGTGGTGGCGTCCTGGCAGGTGGACCGGATCCCCTACATGCACTCGTTCTCCGTGACGGAGACTCACGCGCTGCTCCTGGCCCACCCGTTCTACGTCAACGTCCTGTGCATGATGTACGAGGCCAAGCCCTTCAACTGTCTGGAGTGGTTCCACGATTCCATGTCCACGCTGTACGTGGTGGAGCTGAGGACCGGCCACGTCACCGAGATCCCCATGGAGAACGTGTTCACCATGCACCACGTCAACGCTTACAACCTGGACGGCGGGCATATCATCATGGACATTTCGGCCTACCCGGACCCCAGCTTTGTGGGCAGTCTCCGTCTGTCCACTCTGAGAGACCCGGTGGCTCGCAACTCTTTCCCTGCTCACGCTGAAATGAAGCGTTATCGCGTGGACCTCGTGCGGAGGACGGTGAGGAGGGTTCGCCTGACACCTCCCGAACCTTTGTTCATCTCTTACCTGGACATGCCTACCCTGAACGAGCGGTTCCGCTCCAAGCACTACTGCTACGTGTACGGTCTGGTGCTGAAGACGGACAACCAGACCCTCAGCAAGATCGCCATCGTCAAACGGGACCTGTGCGGGAACCGGACGGACGGACAGGTTCTGGATCATCCCTCACCACTACCCCGTGGAGCCTGTCTTCGTGCCCCACCCCTGGGGAGTTCGTGAGGACGAGGGCGTGGTTCTGGTGCCGGTGATCGACGGGCCGTCAGGGCGGAGTTACATGGCAGTGTTGGACGCCAGGGACCTGACAGTGATCAGCAGGGCGGGGCTTCCCACCGTGGTGCCCTACTCTCTGCATGGCCGCGCTTCTTCCACCACGTTTTATGATAATGGTTAGCCGCCCCGGACAACGGTCCGTCTCCAACGCCTTACAACATTGACGCCAACTGCCTCCTTCTGGACCGTCCGTGTCGATTGACATGCAGCGGGTCCCTGGTGCTTATCATACAAGAGACCTCGGATTTTATTTACATACCAGAACCCCGGAGGAGTGGCGTGCATTGTGCTTTGTTCATCTTCACTGTGATGTTGGAAAATCTCGAACTAATATGGCGGGTACATTGCAACAGTGTCAAACATTGTAAGAACCTCGTGCAAAAAAAAAAAAAAAAAAAAAGACGGAGAGAAGCGAGAACAGACAAGACGAACCAGGAAAAACTGGAGCAACAGGGGTGGTAAGGTAACCGTTATGGAAACAATGTGTGATCAAACTCGGTCAGTAGGGATCACGGACTGTCCCAGGAGAGTGGCTGCTTGCCTTCAAGGCATGGCCCCTGTACTGTCCGCGTTTATCAGGGTTTTGCGCGTGCGACGGTATATTTTTTCGCCTCAAGTGATCGTTCAGTGACAGGGCTGGAAGGGAATGGCATTGACCCATGAGTATCAATAATCGTCTGGAAACGTGCAATATGTTATACTTTAGCCTTGTGATCAACCAGCGTAAAAGCTTGTTGACTTCCTGGCAGATACACAAGATCAGTTTCGCCCTCAAGCAACCAACAGAGGCTGTGAACGTTGTGGTATAGGAATACGACACACGTTCTCTCTCTCTCTCTCTCTCTCTCTCTCTCTCTCTCTCTCTCTCTCTCTCTCTCTCTCTCTCTCTCTCTCTTCTCCCCCCCAAAATCTTGAAATGGTCGGAAATGGTTGCGCTCTTTGTTAATGTGACTGGCTGTTTTGTTCATCTTGGTTTAGCTGTCTGTCAGTAATTGTTTTCCGTCGACTTTCCGCATGGGATACTGTCGGCGGTGAATAGTACGATTTTACGAAGTGGAATCCTCATTCTATGATACCTGTGGGATATTAAGGAATGTTTCCTGTTTTTTTTTTTTTTTTTTTTTTTTTTTTTTTTTTTGTTGCTGTTGTTGTTGTTGTTTTTTTGGGGGGGTCTTTTTTGCGTTGGGTTACGGAATTTATGACATTATCCGTTGCAACACAAACACCGGTATTTGTTATTGTTCTGTTGTTGCTGTTGTCGTTGTTGTTGTTTTTTCAGTTTGTGACAAACGACAATGATTCTAAGTTCTTGCATATCCCCGCAGGGTTGGTCAGGTTTGCTGATTTGTTTTGACTGGTCTTTATTGCAACACGGACATAGCAGTGAAGGAGGTTGCCTCCCTTCCATGATCAAAGTACCGTCTGAGACACCTCTCTCTCTCTCTCTCTCTCTCTCTCTCTATTTTTGAAGTCTTGAAGAGTTCAGTTATAGGGAAATATGGAGTTTAGTGATTCTTGATCAAACCTGCTAAGTAACCCCTATGTAAAACTTGGCTTCTGTCCTTTCGATTTTCCGGCCGAGTTAGTTTACACATATACCATAAGTGCCTGCTTGGCATTCATGAAACATTTATGATGTAACAAATGCTAATGCCTTTAATGTTTGACAGAAAGCATTCATATTTAAAGACAGTGGTTCTCAAAAGTCGAGGAACCCGAAACTCCACACATGGCCAAGTTATCCAATAGAAATGTATTATTTTGGTCAGATTCGTTCATAATTATGCTTCTCTCTCTCTCTCTCTCTCTCTCTCTCTCTCTCTCTCTCTCTCTCTCTCTCTCTCTCTCTCTCTCTCTCTCTCTCTAATTTTTTTTTATTTCAGATTGTTCAAACATCTTTTTTTCGTTCTCTGTTTTTCCCTCTGCAGTGACGCGGATAGCTTATGAACTATCACACTCCATTGTTTATTTAAAGAAGGAAACCACAGTCACGTCCTGATTTGTTGAAAAAATTTGCCAGCACTGAAATGAGTCAATGTTCAGGACTTTATCTTTTTATACCATAAAAGTAATTGATGTTGTTATGAGACGAGAAAGAGACAGACAGAGGGCAATTCGAGCATTGAAGATTTTAATGATTTGAGAGACAGAATAGGTCTGCCAGATGTTTATGACTAATCTCAGGATGTGTGGTTTATGACTGATCTCATGACGTGGTGTGTGTGTGTGTGTGTGTGTGTGTGTGTGTGTGTGTGTGTGTGTGTATGTGTGTGTGTGTGTGTGTGTGTGTGTGTGTGTGTGTGCGTGCGTGCGTGCGCGCGCGCGCGCGTGTGTGTGTGTAAGTCAAAGTCTATAAATTTGATTTTTTTTTCGATTAAGCCATCTGTAAAAAAAAATCAAAGACATGGAGAAGAAAAAGGTATACAAACACGTATGTAGAAAAGACATGGTACAATATGTACGCTGTGTGTGTGTGTGTGTGTGTGTGTGTGTGTGTGTGTGTGTGTGTGTGTGTGTGTGTGTGTAAGAGAGAGAGAGAGAGAGAGAGAGACAGAGACAGAGACAGAGAAATAAAAACAGAGACAAAGAAGACAAAATAACGTTCCGGTGTACGCAACGTCATCCTAAATAGAATAGGCGGATACAGCACTGATGGTAACATACCAGATAGGAAATCTTTACTATCAGGCATTGGATGCATAACTCTCTCTCTCTCTCTCTCTCTCTCTCTCTCTCTCTCTCTCTCTCTCTGATCTTTTTTCTTTCGGTATGAGATGAACTTTGAGCAAGAATTTTGTTTGTTTTTTTTTAACTAGACTCTTGTTTAAATTTGAACTTTTTGTCAGCTTTAAACCAGAGTGGCTGTGAACTTTACATTGGACTTGCTTCTACCTTTGAAGTGGGCCATCTGTAAACTTTGAACTGGACAATTGATGTTGAACTAGACTGTCTTTGAACTTTGACCTGGACTCTGCTTTCACTTTTAAGTGGGCTGTTTGTGAACTTAGAACTGGTCTTTTTATTAATTTCAGATTGATTTTGACTTTTTTTTTTTTTTTTGGGGGGGGGGGGGGGGGGGGGGGATTGGTTTGGTTTGCTTTGGTTTTGGTTTTTATTTAATTGATTCGTTTGTGAGCTTTGAATGTAACTGCTTTTTTTCTTAAATTCTGAACTGATTTGAGACTTCGAATGGCGGACTGGCCTTTATGTTTCACCTGATTTCCTTTACAATTTAAACTACTTCTGTTTTTTAAGCTTTTTTGACTGGAGTGCTTTAAAATTCTGAAATGGACTGGTTTGGGTTTTGCTTTTTTAATTTGTTTGTCCTATTTTAAACAATTATATTTTCTCTTTGAACAAAAATGTTTTTGAACTATGAACTGTGAACTAGATTGTTTTAAACCTTGAATGGGACAGGTTTACGTGTGTATGATGTCATTACGCTATGGCTATTAAGTTTTGTGGCCTTGTTGCCGACGCATGCCGATACGTCAGTCGTAATATGGTCCCTTGTGAGCTATAAACAATTTAGAATTGAGTAGTGAACATGATTTCTCAGAGCATGACACAATTTCGTCTGTAAATAAAGTAAACAAATTATCATTGTTGCTGTTATTATTAAGAGTTTTTTATATAGTGCCTATCTCCGGCTGGAGACCAAACTCTTAAGTGCTTTGTAATCCACACTCTCGTTTACACAACAGGCTGCCTACCTGGGTAGAGTTGACTGAAGAGAGCTGCTGCTGGTGTTACATTCAGGTTTTGTTTTTTGTTTTGTTTTGTTTTGTTTTGTCATGTGATTTAGTCAATATCAGTCACTTTTCCATTTGTTTTCCATTTTTCACGCAGAGTGCATGCTATGTGTACCGTGTCATCCATACCAGCTGCCAAACTTGCCTTCTCTTCCGGAAGTTGGCGATGAAATTTTAGGAGTGTACATTTTTAACGTGTGCGCTCGAACATGGAATCTCGATTGATTGTATCAGTCACAGAACCTTTCCTGGAAATGGTGTCAGAACCAATGTTAATTCCGAGAGAAACACACACACACACACACACACACACACACACACACACACACACACACACCCTTCACACCCTCCCCACCCCTCCCCGTAACCCCTCCCCCTTGCACCGAAACGTATCGGTGATGATTCGAACCGCAACCCAAGGATCACCAGGATTACGAGTTTGGCGCTCTGCCAATGAGCTATCCCGGCGCCCAGGTGACAGATGATTCAGTTCATTGGGGATCTCGTCTTTGGACGTATTGTTAGAAGAACGTGAAGAATGATGTGATAAAGATTGATATTGATCAGCGCAGCTGTTTCAGTAGCAGAGTCGATGATGTGTGTGTGTGTGTGTGTATGTGTGTGTGTGTGTGTGTGTGTGTGTGTGTGTGTGTGTGTGTGTGTGTGTGT
>JADBJO010001626.1:382500-400150 GCA_016801955.1 Conus betulinus
CATAACATTTGTACTTTGAAAGATGATGGGAAACGGTAGTAATACAGTGGTATATATTTCTTACGTAGTGACATATATCTGGGACAAACAAACAGAAAGTGAACTACATCTTCAATGCAATTCATATTACAATATTTACAAACTGGATCAACAAGGGCTTTTCCATATCGGGGAATTCCATCTAATTTTAATCGGCTCGATCTTAGCAAGCAAATAGCTCGACGACGGTGTTCAAGATGACCTAACTGACTTATGTAACCAGCTCTTATAAGCTCTGGGTGATACAAACAATAGTCGCCTTCCTTCAAAACAGAATCATGCCAACACTGACGGAAATCATCTTGTAGTCTTTGCTTAAAAACTTTCAGAAAGTAGTCCAGATTGCCAACATTTTGCGTAGCCCAGACATAACCAAAGCCAAATTTACATAATAAAGTTCTTACTTGTGTCGCCCAGTTACGTCTTCCGTTTTCATCATGCATCACTAGCATGTCATAGCAGCATTTTTTTTGGGGTATCTCTCGGTGGACAGAGAAAGGAGCCTGCCCCAGAACCTGATCATACACACGTAAGTATCTATGTAAATAGGAAATCTACCACATTCTCCGATTGCAATGTTATTTTTTAACGTCCCTGCCAACTCCTAAGATCATTTTGCATATTTTAATTTGTACTTTTTCAATGGCCTCAAAACGCTGAAAACCCCATACCTCTGAACCATACAGCAGAATGGGTTTAATTTTGACATCAAATATCTTAAATACAATATCCACTGGCATGACTGCAACTTAAAGAATAACCTTTTGACACCTGCAACCGCTCGCACTGCTTTTCCTGATAAGTTATCAACACATTTTGTCCAGTTTAGTGTGGCAGAAAATATTACACCCAAGTAATTGTAATGAGGTTCGACTTCAATCTGCTGCCAGCAAAGAACCATCGTTCATAATGCCTCAGAAATCCACATTTTTAAAAAAAACAAACTTTTGTCTTTTCCATATTAACTTTGAGACCCCATCTATTGCAGTATTTTTCTAGGCATTCGATTTTCTTTTGTAGGTCAATCACAGAATCAGAAACCAGTGCAATGTCATCTGCATACATCAAAAGAAGAATGCCTATTTGATCTGAAAAAACATCAATACCTCGTGTGTCGGAGTTAATCAAAGCAGTCTGCAATTCAGATATGAAAAGAGAAAATAACAAGGGACTTAGAATGCAGCCCTGCCTGACTCCTGACATACACTCAAAGTAATCAGTAATGTTGTACCCAACTCTAACTGCTGCTTTTACTTGTTTGTACATACTGAAAGTGTTTGAAACATTTTCCCGTGAATCCTTTTTCTGCAACAGAAGATACAATAAATTCGATCTTTCAATGCTGTCAAAAGCTTTAGAGAAGTCAACAAAAAGAGTATAGAAGCGCCCTCCTTTTTTAGTAAGGTATTTTTGAACCAATGACTGTAGTGAAAATATATTATCTGTCGTACTGTAGCCCTTTCTAAATCCTGCTTGAGCTTCCGGTATGTTTCCTGTTGCTTCAGTAAAATCTCTTAATCTGCTATTCAGAATTGTACTGTATAGTTTGCTTATCGTATTTAACAGTGATATTCCTCTATAATTTTCGGTTTTTTCTGTAGTCACCTTTTTTGAGAAGCGGAAAAATCAACCCTTTTGTCCAACTTTCCGGGTACTGACCAGTTTCAAACACCTTGTTGTTAAATAGCACACACAAAAATGGTACCAAAAGATCACTGAGAACATGAAACACATCAGAAGGCACACCATCAGGTCCAGGAGCTCTGCCTTTCTTAGTATCCTTTATAGCTTTGCGAATTTCGTTTTCGGAGATTGCTTCTTCTAGATTTATATGTACATGATGGCATGACTGACAAACCCTCGGGTTATGGTTCTTTAAAACATCATCAACCTCTTTGCAGAAGATTCAGCATCAATAGCCGACTGCTCAGGATTGAGCAAGTCCCGAAAGTATTTATACCATGAACCTGCACTGATCGTAACAGAACCATTAGAAGTGATGCTTGTCAGAGATTTAACCTTTCGCCAGACGATTTTGAATTCTTGTCATTACAAACATTACTCAGGTCATTTAGAATTTGTATTTTCTGTTTTTCTTGTTTCATTTCACATAGAGATTTGAACTCTTTTTTTAGATTTAGGTATTCATTTCAAATCCTTCCGATCATTTGAAAATCTCCATAATCTCAGTTTGCCTATTTACTGTTTTTCGCACGTTTCACAATCATCGTCCCACCACGAGGGCTGAGAACGAGTTTTTTTTTTTTGCCTTCCTACTGTTACACTGGACAGCTGCTCTCTGCAGAAAATCAACAAGACAATCTGATCCAGCATCGACTCCTTGTTCAATAGCTGTCAAAAGTTTTCAAACTCTGTTCGTTGATTTTGACGTAAGTAGTCGTAGGAGAGTCTTTCCACAAAAACTTACCTAGTTTTTCCATAGATTTCATCAACATCAGTAATGTTGTCTGTGCACATTGAAATGTCATCAAAAAAAATGATGTTACTATTGGAAAATGGTCTGATTCACATCTATCAACAACTTTAAAATCCATTATTAAATCAAACAAAGGCTTTGAGGCAGCACAATAATCAACAACGCTCATTCCACAATTAGCAATACACGTTATTTCCCCCTCCCAATCACCTTCCGTACGACCATTGACAATAAACAGATTGTATTATTTTTAGCAATTCAATAAATTTTAGGCCGAAATTGTTCCAGGCACGATCTTTTGATCTACGCTCATTCTGAGGAATATCACCAATAAAATCATGAAGGTCTTCCACTGGAACAATATATCTGTCTTCATCGCAACAGTCAGTGTCAGATAAATCCGCTGTGCGTGCATTGAAATCACCACACAACAGGAAAGGGCAGCCTGCATAAACTTGCATGATATCACATATATATTACGTTCTAAATTTTTCAATACCTTCATGCTTGTTGTTCTCATACAACACTGAATGTTCGGGGGAGCATATACACAAAAACAGCAATTACATCAAAAGCACAATTAAAAACTGACTTCCCAATTTTCATAAATACACAGTCTTCGACGTCTTTCAGTAACTGTTCTACATATACTGTGATTGATTTGTGTACACACACCACAACTCCACCTTTTTGCCTATTTAACCGGGAGGAAAGAAAGACAGAGTAATCTGGGAAAAGCATCTTCAATCGCAGTCTGTTTGCACGTCCAAACTTCTGAAAAAGAAAATATCTTAAATTGTTCACAAAACATCTTAAACGAAACACACACTTTTAACTTTCGAGACAGACCCTGAACGTTCCATGCCATGACCTGTAACACAGGCGCATGCCCTCTTGTGTTTTCTGTATGTAATGAATCATCATATGACTGTGGCAATGCAGATGTCTTTGTGTCAGCTGTATTAACAGAGTCATTAGAAAGCATTGACGGGTTAGAAACATTGCTGGAATTTACTTGTTCTGTTGATGTCATGTCATCACCACAAACGACGTCTTCCTCAGTACTGACGGTAGCCGCAGGGGATACGGGTGGAAATTCTCCCCGCAGCTACACTGTCAACGCGCCGCAACGACGTCTTCCTCAACGCTGACGGTAGACGCAGGGGTACGGATGGAAGTTCTCCTTGCAGGTACACTGTCATCACGCCGGCGGCCCGTCAGATCCTTGACTTCTCACGCAGACCCTTGGAAGTGGGGTCGTAGTCGAAGTGCTTGCCTTCAATGACCAGGGAATCAAAGCGAAGAAAGGCTCTCTTGTTGGCACGTTTCGCCTCTTTCATGAAAGGCAACAGCTGACGACGTTTTTCTCTCACCTTCAGTGAAAAATCCTCGGACACAAAAATGTCCCCTCCCTTCAGCTTCTTGCATTCGGATAGCACTTTTTCTTTGCCTTTGAAATTTTCAAAGCGAACGATGATCGGACGTGGCCCTCTTCCGCCTTTGATTCGATGCGCTCGTTCAATAGGTATATCATCTTGTATGTTCATTTTCTCTTTGATCACCTTCTTCACACTATCTTTCACAATCAGCATAGGTCTCAGCATGATCACGGTGAGCGGGGATGCCATAGAAATATAAGATTATTCCGTCCGTCTGCTTCTGTTTTTCCAGGTCGTCAAGTTTTCCTTCCAAACTCGAAACTTTTTCCTTCAAATCTCTGTTTTCTCTCAGCACCCCATCGACATCATTTTGCATCTTGTTCACTTGAGTGATAACATCATTCACTTTTTGTTCAATATTGGTCATCTTCTCTTCAATGGTTGTCATCTTTTTGTCCATACCTGTCAGTAGTCTCATCACGTCTGACAGAGTGATGTCGGCATTGGTGTGTCACTTGCCGAATCGAAGTTCGAGAGGAGAGGCCGGAGAAAGAAAGGTAGATTGCTTCTTCTTTGGGCCTGGGTTGGACTCAATGTCACCACACTGCAGTAGAGAGGAAGCCACAAACACCAGAACGACAGCAGCAAAGGCACTTCTCGCACAAACAGTACGGTACACAGCTGACGTGTGGTCGCCTTCTCCACGGCACGTGTCCTCATGAAGGACTGAAAAGTCCAGTAAACTGGCCACAGGCAGCCCGAAAACACAGCGCTGAACTCGGCATGATGCCAGCAGTCCAGTCGTGCACTTTCTATGAAATTAGAATCAGTTAATCAGACAATAATTAACAAAAAGGTACTGAAAATTAGCAGAGCTTCAAAACACGTCCGACTCCCAGATCATGAAAACAGCTCACCATGTGTGTGTGTGTGTGTGTGTGTGTGTGTGTGTGTGTCTTTATATGCATGTATGTGGGGCTGGAGACTGGGAAAGGTAGAGACAGGAACAGAGATCCTATTCACTATACCGGAAAAGTGTATGAAAACTTTTTTATGATATAATTGTGGTGTGAACTGTAATTAAGAGAAAAAATAAGTAGAGAGATTGTTCGTCGCTTTTATCTTTGTTGTTAAAACACTGATGGGTATATAAATGTAAAATGGTGAACTGAATCATTTGAGAGAAAAAGATACCAGAAAATATTATGTTTTGTTAAAATGAACAAACATGCGTTCGTGTGCATCATTTTCGTGTGAGTTTGTGCACACGTTTGTAAGCATACCTGTTTGTGCATGTGCGTGTGTGTGTATGTGTGTTCGTGTGTGCGTGCGTATGTGTCTGTGTGTACGCTTGTCGATTACAAGATCCACATACAAGATAGGCGCTTCCTAGTCGGATAGGCTTTAAACAATTTTCAGTCCAACAGAGTGCACCTTTAACGATAATACCAGAACAGTTTAGTATCCAAGTTCAACACTTTAAAACGCAATGTTTGAGTCCATATTAATAAGAAAGCATTCTAATGGTGCGCGTGCGCGCCCGCGCACACATACACACACATGCACGCACGCACGCACGCACGCACGCGCGCGCGCGCGCACACACACACACGCACACACACACTCACTCTCTCTCTCTCTCTCTCTCTCTCTCTCTCTCTCTCTCTCTCTCTCTCTCTTGACAAAAAAGGACTCTAGGTACGCCAACGGATAAGTCATATCACCAGTCAATCAATATACCCTTGCGTGTCGAAACAGCTTTTAAATCTATCATTAATCACATTAAACAGGTGGGTCATGTCTGGAATTTGACAGAAATGCGTCTTTGCTGTCATTCACGGTCAGAGCAATGTAAGTAGAAAGCAACCAGACGAATCTTCGTACAAGTGTTCTGTGAAGAGCACCCCCCCCCCCCCCACACACACACACACACACACACACACGCTCACACACGTGCACGCGCTCGCATACACCAGAGAGAGAAAGAGAGGAGAGACAGAGACAAAGAGAATGATGAGTCCATATCAGCGGACGAAAGGCCTTTGAGCAGGCGACGTGACTGGTTCTGTTTTCAAGGTGACTTTCAATGGTTCAACATGTTGTTAGTGGGTGATTTTGTATTTCTCATGTAATGCCCTAATCTGTCATTCCCGTTTTCTTTCTCTCACAAACCCTCCTCTTTCCCCCTCCCCCCTCATCCCCTCATTGCTTCCCCCCCCCCCCCCCCCCTTTTTTTTTTTTTTTTTTTAGATTCCCGAGTCATTATTGCAGTAACGGAGGAATTGTTACCCTGCATTCGTTTTCCTTCCACTACTAGTTTGTGTTTCACATTTTATATATATATATATAGAGAGAGAGAGAGAGAGAGAGAGAGAGAGAGAGAGAGAGAGAGAGAATAAAGTAATAAATTCCAAGGATAAGTAACTGAGCACCATTCCAATCTAAGACATAAGAGCAAGCTTTGTTTATAATTAGAAAGAGATGTGTGTGTGTGTGTGTGTGTGTGTGTGTGTGTGTGTGTGTGTGTGTGTCAACGAGAAGAGCATTGACCAGAGAAGCGCTATCTTTTTGTTCAAACACGTCCTTCATCTGCCCTTTTAGTCAGTTTGTGACTGAAAACAAAATTGTTGGATCGGTAGGGAAGTAATAGAAGGTACGGACTGACTGGGTTACTTTCTGATTACTGATCACTTACTGCATTTCATGTAGACAGTGGGTAGCTTTTCTACAGACCCGCCAGGGGATGTTATAGCAGGTACAGACATATTGAGTTTCTCTGTGAATAGGAATAACTTAACTTCCCTTACTTTCTGTTAATAGGGTATATATTCTTTGACCCACCAAGGGAGGTATTGTTGGTAGATACGGAAAGAGCTATTACTTCTTGAATAAGTATAACACTACATTTTCTTTTGACATATAGAAGTAACTGTTCCATATATAGGGGAGAAGGGGTTACTACATTTCCTGTAAACACGTGGGAAACTACTTTTCTTGTAAACATGCGTTCATTACATTTTCTTTTACATAGACAGAGGCATGATTACATTTTCCCACAGACCGGGGTATGAGTAGAATTTTTTTTTTTCCAAGCTCCTTCCTCCCTCCCCCCCTCCCCCCACCCCCATTGCCCTCTGCGTATTTTGATTTTGTGTGTGCAGTTAGACCCTGTCTGGGGTTTTTTTTGGAGGGGGATGAGGGGGTCAAAATCTTTATTCCTTGTAGATTCTTATCTTTTGATACTGTACCTTCTCTTTACTACTCTTCATCTGTCTCCATCAGAGTTACCTTACACATTGCATGTTATTTTTTTGCTCAATCATTCGCGCGCGCGTGTGTGTGTGTGTGTGTGTGTGTGTGTGTGTGTGTGTGTGTGTGTGTGTGTGTGTGTGTGTGTGTGTGTGTGTGTGTGTGTGTGTGTGTGTGTGAGAGAGAGAGAGAGCAATGTAAGTAGAAAGCAACCAGACGAATCTTCGTACAAGTGTTCTGTGAAGACTCAGTACCTACATTTCCACAAGGAGTTTAATTTTGATTTGGAGGGGCTATATATATTTAAACAAGATTCTGACGGCGGCAGAAAAAGTATAGAAAATGGGGGGGAGGGGGGGGTCGACATAGAAGATGATTTCCACGTGTAGCTTAGATGTACATGGGTTGCGCCCATTTATCGACTTTTTTCTAATGAAGTTCTCTGTTCAGCTATGGTATTATTTGTGTGTCTTTAGAAGGGAATACCTGATACTCAAAATGCGGGTACCAGTATGTGTTAAAGGTGTCACATGTTTTGTATATTTTGAGGTACCTCTGCGAAGAGGAAACAACAGTAGGCGGCTAATAATGGTTCTGTAGGTAAACCATCTTCATGCAGAAAGCTTGGACCTTCTGAAAAATAAATGTTGAATCTCTCTCTCTCTCTCTCTCTCTCTCTCTCTCTCTCTCTCTCTCTCTCTCTCTCTCTCTCTCTGTTTAGTAAGTTAATCAAGAACAACAGATCAAAGTGTTGCGTCCCCCGTTTTTCAGAAACAAAACTAAACAAAAACAAAACAAAAAAAGTCTCGGCCTAGTATTACTTCTAATTCTGTACAGGTGTGCTCACTACATGTATATTATCTGCATCGCCATTGTGTACACGTCCATCTGGCTTATCGCGCGGTGCATCCCTGGTGCGTCCCCTTTCTTATGTTGAAAACAGCTGGCGACTCCTTGCACATTGATGAAAGGGGAAGTACTCCTGGCTGACCTTATGAAACTGGCGACGGTCACAGTTTTCCTCATTTTTGTGATCAAGCAGTGGTTGGAAACGGAAGAAACGGTATGTCTGGAAGTTAGTGAATGTATGAAACTTTCTATGCATCAAAAGGCTAAAACACCCAGTTTTTTTTTCCGTGAAAACAGTAGTTATCATTGATGTTGCTTCATAATAATCTAGCTTTCTTTCTTTCTTTTTTTTTTTTTTTTTTTTTTTTTTTTTTTTTTTTTGGGGGGGGAGGGTTAGGTGGTGGTTTTAGTTTTTGTACGTGTTACTTGTGTTTGAAGCGACGTCAGGGATCTCACCAGCTTCTAATTGTGTGTGTGTGTGTGTGTGTGTGTGTGTGTGTGTGTGTGTGTGTGTGTGTGTGTGTGTGCGTGCGTGCGTGCGTGTGTGCGTGCGTGCGTGCGTGTGTGTGTGTGTGTGTGGGAGGGGGTTAACGATGGAAGGAATAATTGCTAATAAGCAAGCAGTGACAAATACCGTTCTCATATATATTTTTACAGTAACTATGACGTGCAAACTTAATCATTTTACAGTACTATTATTTTCATCCGTTATGACACTGTTATGACATCAAATAATGAGTTAAAAGAAACAAACCAGACTTGTGACGCTAGTAAGCCATAAGCGATGAAAATATTTCAGGTGTTTTCCGGCGTCAAGCGTTAGACCTTTGTAGAATTACAGTAAAAAGGACTATAGTTGGAGAATACATACCAGTGAATTCATAAAACGAGCAATAAAACTTCTGTTTTCGTGAATCATCAGCACCTATTTTGATGACTTATTACTGTGACGGCTATATCGTGAAAAGAAGAGACTGTGTTCACGAACAAAGGAATTATGGTGGGGTTTGACTCTACTGACAGTCAGAGGTGATCACTTTAGGAACAGTAATCATGACCTACGAGAACACGTAATAATAATAACTCGCGGACACAGGTAACTGTGATTCAAGTGCACGCGCACCGGTTTTATTGGTATCATTGCACGGAATGTACCCGACACCTTAAGTTACTGCTCATGCTGAAAATCGGAAGTGCCATTTTTAATTGTTTTCACTTCTGATGGCATCCTGGGGTCTTATAGTTTCTATGTTATTAATCTCATGTTCACATAAAATGACTTTTCCCATGTTTCGCGTCACACGGACGTATTCCAACAATATTGATTTTTTTTTTTTATCGCGAGCATGATAATCTTGATCTTTTTAAATCAGCAAGACGCCATATCAGTGGGCAAGCGAAAAAAAAAAAAAACGGAAAAATAAAGACAACCCAAAAATCAAGAATATGTCTTTTCTTCACATCGTTAACTTATTAGCAAGGAATTACACATTGTCCAGAACGGTTCTGAGATAGAAATTCTTCAGAAATATTAACTTAACAGTGACAAATGTTTGAGTCAGTGCCTTTTTCAGACTTAAAATACTCAACAAAGACATGTCTAGAGCTTTTGTGCCTATTTCGAGACATGATATACTGAACAAAACATTTTTAGAGATTCAGTGCCATTTTTCAAGAAATACATTAATCATGACGGGTATTAGAGCTTCAGTGAATATCTACATTTTACCATAGAGAATGAGAAAAACTTCAAAGCCTGTTTCGAGATGTAATATGCTTTACAATGACAGACGTCAAATCTTCAATTGTCATTAGGAGATATAATACATTTAACAAGGACCGATATTTAGTGCTTCGGTACCTATTTCCAGATATAATGCACTGAAATGTACTGTTCAATGGCAAATATTTAGCGCTTCAGTGCATGTTTGGAGATCTGTGTATGTAGATTTTATTACATTAGAAATAAACTTAATCAAGAACCAATGGCGATAAATAAATGAACATCAACTATGGGATCGGCAGCGAACGACTGTTGTCTAGTTTACTGTCTGAAGGTACTTGTATAGGCGTGCAGATGACTGGGTGGTGCATACAAAGAGAGAGGGGGGGGGGTGTTACACACACACACACACACACACACACACACACACACACACACACACACACACACACACACACACACTTATCTCTTCGAACTGACTGCAAAACTGGGTCTGAGGTGAACGACCAAGACCAGGAAATGGAACCGAGATCGAAGGAGAGATAACATAGGTCAAAACAACCTCAATAATCATAAAACAAAGAAATTCCTACAACTACAATTATTGCCACTACTACCGCTGCTGCAGCTACTACTACTACTACTGCTACTGATGATGATGATGATGGTGACGATGATGATGATGATGATGACGATGATGATGCTGATAATGACGATGATAATAATATACTAATAATTATGATTATGAACTAATACTAACAATAATAATAATGATGATATTGATGATAATGATAACAATAGTAATAGTGCAAACGATAATAATAATGATAATAATAATAATATTGTAACAGTAATGATGGATTAATCACAATAGTAATAACAACGATACTGACAGAGGAAGAGGGATAGTATGTGGTAGGAGTAATGAAAGTGTTGATCTTGGTATTTATAATAATGATAATGATTTAGACTAGTACTGCTGCTACTACTAATGATGATAGATATAACAATAATACGACAAATAGTAATAGTAATTATATAATGATGATGATAGTAGTAGTAGTAGTAGTAGTAGTAGTAGTAGTAGTAGTAGTAGTAGTAGTAGTAGTAGTAGCAGTAGCAGTAGTAGTCGTAGTAGCAGTAGTAGTAGTAGTAGTGATAATAAAGGCATAAAGATTGTCAGTAAAAAGCTAACAGTACTATTGGAAAGGGACACACACACACACACACACACACACACACACACACACACACACACACACACACACACACACACACACACACACACACACACACACACACACACACCAAAGGAAGGAAAGAAAGAAGACATACATATGTTGGAAAACAAAAGAAGAACACCGAGAGAAAACCAGGGCTCGAAAAGGAACTAACAGATAAATAAGCAAAAAGTACACTGTGTGAACAAATGAAGCTAGGAAAGGAAAGGGACGGGAGGAGGGAAGTTTGTGGTGCAGCATACACACGAGGTAAATAATGAGTTGTATGGTAGTGTGTCCTAAGGGGATACTGTAGGCTGGTGTAGTGGGGGTGGATAGATACATATTGCTTTGGATGTTGACGCCAAGTGGGGGCAGAGGATCCTTAGTCTGGCGATAAGATGGGATTCCTGAAGGGCAGGCTCAAAGTTGACACTCAGCTATTGCCAAAGCGCCGGGACTCAGACAAGACTGATGATGTGTTGGGCATGGTTGAAGTGCAGAGCGACTGCTCTGGGTCGATGATGGCGGATGTCGGCCAGGTGTTCAGAGGTGCGCGTCTCAAGTGTGAGGGATGTCTCACCTACATGATTGATGGCCAGTGGTCTAGAAGATAAATGTGTTGCAATACTTAGCTTCCAAATGAACACAACAAACGCTAAAGTAGCAAGCCTCGATCTATTGTCTCTTTCAGGGAAGACAAGAACCCCAAATCAAACAAACAAGAAAGACGGATTGTTATGACAGAACTGCAAGTGCGAGTAAAGAAGTTTCTCGGACACTAAGAAAATAACACAACAAAATGTCACAAGGACGGATGTAAAGGAGAAGGTCAGTGAGACGATCGTAAGTCTTTCACTCACAGCGTATAGGAATAATTGATTTATGTACTGTGAGCAGGACTGTTCGCTAGAGTCGACTCCTGTTCGTTAATGCCCTGTTTGGAGTCCAATTTCGTCTCCCGGATGAGACCTGTCAGCATTTTAAGACTGGTCGTGGTTATGACAGTCCACCAACGATATCTGACACCGAACACTACCAAATGTTCTGCGGTATTCTCAACACCATGCTGAGAACATCATAATCCATAGGACTCCCAAAAGGAGAAGGGACACGGAAGAAAATGATGCAAAAAGAGGTAACGAATAATTAAAACAAAAAAATGCTTGCAACTACGCTTGAGGATCCAGAAAGAACAAAGGAAAGTTACTTGAATACGTAAAACAAGAGTCGCCCCTTCCCCGTCTCTTCACCACTCCCTCCCCATCCCGCTAAGGGTATCATGGGTATACATCGGTTTCAAGAAAGGTATGTTTAGAAGTATAATGACTACGGGCGGAATTTAAACATGAAGATAAATGTTGTTAAAATGCTCAGCAACCAAATGGACACGACGAACTCTAAAAAATACAGAGCTTCGACCTTTCGCTCTCTTTCAGGCAGGACGAGAAAAACCAAAGAAACAAGCAAGGGGAGTGAATAAGTATTGAGGAGAAAAGCAAGTGTCGCTTAACGAGTCCTCTGTCAACGCACCGTTCAAAATCTTATATCCAGGATGGGTCTTCTCTGATTTTAGAAAGAAATGTCAGACACAAGAAAGAAAGCAAAAAAAAAATTATCTCCCCTTGACTTTCTAAAAAACTCTGCGCTTGCTATATATACTCCATGGACTGCCTGAAACAGTGGCATAGCATTATAAAGAGAACAAATTCTGAAGAGAACAAATTCTGGTTGGCCCAGTGTGGCTGGCATGAAAATCCAAATTAGCGCTATGGTATCAGACCGCCGCTTGCACACTACACACTCACTCGTTCTGATTAACTTTGTAACTGTTCAGAGCACACAAAATAGCCTCTGTGTGTGTGTGCGTGTGTGTGTGTGTGTGTGTGTGTGTGTGTGTGTGTGTGTGTGTAATCAAATTTTTTTTCGTCTTGTTGAATGTTGTGATGATGATGTTGTTAAGTCAGACACCAGCAGACCTTGGACAGCCGGTTCGATTACATCACCACGGACCACAAGCGTTTTCGGGACCATATCCCCCCCCCCACCACTACCCCCACCCCCGCTAAATATTCCTGCACCTCAATACACACCCTAGCTCTATATTCTTCTTGCTCTGTACTCTCCCTACTTGTTGCTCGATACTCCCTCTGTCCAACAACCCCCCCCCCCCCCCCCCCCACCCCTCCTTCTGCTTGACATTCCCCATACTCAATATTCCGTCTGTTCAATACTCCCCGTCCAACGACAGAAACTATGTCTTGTTTTGGGGAGGAGAGTTAAGTTAAAAAGAAATCGTTCCCATATCACGGCTAAAAATCGTGTGCGCACGCACGCACACACACACACACACACACACACACACACACACACACACACACACACACACACACACACACACACACACACACACAGGCTATTTTGTGTGCTCTGAACAGTTAAAAAGTTAATCAGAACGAGTGAGTGTAGTTGTGCAAGCGGCGGAGGGGGTATCAAGCAGAGGGGGTGGGTGAGGGGGGTGTATGGAGCAGGAAGTATCAGGCTGGGGATTCAATACGGGGGTATATAAAGCTGACCCCCTTTGAACATGCCATGGTGGTTCAAAACACTGCAACCACGCACAACCACTATACGCTATATATGCTGTGGCCAAGCTCCCGGTCGCTTGTTCTGTTTATGTATAAGAAAAGAATATGTCGACGGAAAACATAAACTTCTTAGGCAAGCTATAGAAAAGAGAAGGATTTTTTACGTTTGTTTACTCTCTTGATCCTTGGGCCATCTTGGGCAGCTTGCTAATAGTGAACATCACTAAATGAAGTAAACGAATGACTGACTGGGTACTTGGACGATGGTCAGAGGTGTCATGTGTCAAGGCGTGGTGAGGGGATATGCTTCATTCTTATTTTTTCCGTCCAATCTTCTGTGCCACCTCGGTGGCAGCACACCCACGCCGCTCATTCCGACACCCCGTCCACAGCCACAGCCCGGTCAGTCCCCCCGCCACAGCCCCGGCACAGGCAATCCACAGGGAGCAGTCAATGTCAAGCCGTCAAGACGAAACCCACCGGACTACTTCGGTGGTGTTCAGTGGCGCCTGTTCTGATCTAACACACGCAGGACACCAACTTCTAAGCCCCCTGCTGACGACAATAATTGCTTAGTCGCGGAGCCGACCTGAGCTCTCCGGAGGGCGCCACCACGTCCGTCCAATGACAGCCCCCATGGACTCGCCGATACCGGTGACCCCGACGGAATCAATCCAAGGTCACAGACATGGAGAGGACATCGAAACTGAGGTGACCATGAGAGGAGGGTACGAAAATGCCCCATTCTTTCTTTCTTTGTCTGTCTGTCTGTTTTTAAACATATAAATGAGGTGTCATTGTTAAATAAAGTAAGGACCACGAGTGGGACGGAGTGGCAGGGGGATTTTGTTTGCTAAAGAGATTTTGATTGCACTGTTTGAGGCCAACTTGTATATGAAAAAAAATAAGTAGGCCTACTGGTGAGTCCCTGAGGACCGAGTTAATATGCTATATTGAAAACATATATGTGGCCATGGTACAAAAAGTGTTTCTTGTACATGGCTTAGATTTAGGTATTAATTAAGGAGATGAACTCTCTTCTGTTTGTCTGTCATGTTGTGTGTGTTAACGTCGAGTGATCGTGAGTCACGCGCGCGCGCGCGCGCACCTTCTATCCCTTTTCCTCCCCTCCCCTACCTTTCTCCGCCCTCTGCCCTAATCCTTCTCTTCTCTTCTTCTCTTTCTTCTCTTCCCAATTACAAGGCCTCACACCATGCCAAATATACTTACCAAACACACTTGCTAATATACTTACAAATTTACAGGGTGTATACAGGTCATGAAAATCATGGGACAGTTATGAAATTCAAATAGAAGTAAATTTCCACGATTGGAAATAAGATTGTTGTGCAAGTCATGAAAATCCCGAAAATAGAAAAAAAATCAAGAAACACAAATGCTTGGTGTGAACGCATATGTGTCCGTGTGCAAAAAAAAAAAAATCAAGTGAATATTTACTTCAGTACAGGCAACAATGAAACGATCATTTTGAAGACTGAAGGAAAATATATTCGTTGTGTATGTTTCAAAAAAATTTTTTCACAATTGTGAAAATGTCTCAAAACGTCATGGGAAAAATCATGGAATTTTGAACTCGTCAACCAGTACAGATCCTGTAACTTTTTAACCCAAGGCTGAGTGATACAGATAGAAAAACTACCTTCAGATACAGCATGTTAATTAGTAAATGGTGGACACCAAACACTTTGCAGTCTTGATTGAAAGATTGAACTGCGCATTATTTCAAATGTCAGATATTCAAGTGCACTGTTTTAAAGACCGTTTTCAAGGTTCTGAAAAAGAGAGAGAGAGAGAGAGAGAGAGAGAGAGAGAGAGAGAGAGAGAGAGAGAGAGAGAGAGAGAGAGAGAGAGAGAGAGAGATCCAACATTCACTTTCAAATGATTAAGTGTTGGTCATACCGAGATTTCTACATTGATTGGATATATTCCCTATATTTACCCATATCCAAAGGATTCCTGTCGTTGTTTTATTTGTTATTGTTGTTGTTTGCCGTCGTCGTTGCCGTCGTTACGTGTATGATACTTTTTTTTTTTTCTGGTTTGCCTTGTTGTTTAAATCACTTTTATCTTATTTGAAAATAAAATGATCGGTATGAGAACCACAGTGAATTGTATCAGAAGATCCTCAAGGTGAAGGTTTGTCCACGGGGAATATTCCAAGGTGGTGATCTCCTGGCAGTACCAAAGTCAATCTGATTGACTTGATCTTCAATGTTGGAGGATGTCGACTACACACACACACACACACACACACACACACACACACACACACACACACACACACACACACACACACACACACACACGCACACAGATAGATAGATAGATAGATAGATAGATAGATAGATAGATAGATAGATAGATAGATAGATGGATGGATGGATGGATGGATGGATGGATAGATATAAAGTGACCGGCATAAATAAATGATAGATAGACAGATAGATAAGGTCTGTACAAAATGACCTGCATATTCATTAAATAGTTTGATGAGTTTGTTCTTAACATTCCAGAGCCTACTAAAATCTTGTAACAGTGTGCGTTTCACTTACCAATCCATGAACTGCTTTACTCTTGCCTTCCTTCCTTGTCTTTGTTTTGTATTATATTGTCTTCTAACCTCTTTGTTTTGTATTATATTGTCTTCTAACATGTCTTTGTTTTGTATTATATGATCTTCTAACCTGTCTTTGTTTTGTATTATAATGTCTTCTAACCTGTCTTGTATTATACTGTCTTCTAACCTGTCTGTTTTGTATTACACTGTCTTCTAACCTGTCTTTGTTTTCTATTGTACTGTCTTCTAACCTGTCTTTGTTTTCTATTGTACTGTCTTCTAACCTGTCTTTGTTTTCTATTGTACTGTCTTCTAACCTGTCTTTGTTTTCTATTACACTGTCTTCTAACCTGTCTTTGTTTTCTATTGTACTGTCTTCTAACCTGTCTTTGTTTTCTATTACACTGTCTTCTAACCTGTCTTTGTTTTCTATTGTACTGTCTTCTAACCTGTCTTTGTTTTCTATTGTACTGTCCTTTAACCTGTCTTTTGTTTTCTATTGTACTGTCTTCTAACCTGTCTTTGTTTTCTATTGTACTGTCTTCTAACCTGTCTTTGTTTTCTATTGTACTGTCTTCTAACCTGTCTTTGTTTTCTATTGTACTGTCTTCTAACCTGTCTTTGTTTTCTATTGTACTGTCTTCTAACCTGTCTTTGTTTTCTATTGTACTGTCTTCTAACCTGTCTTTGTTTTCTATTGTACTGTCTTCTAGGCTGACTTTTCTTTCACCAGCCCCGCTGTGATCCATGAGATTGTTTCAATTTCTTCCAGCCTGCTTCAAGCAGCAATGTCTTGCCATACTTTGAACATGCCTTTTTTTAAGCTATTGTTGGGTTTAATTCTTTTTATTTTTGGAGGGCAGACACTTTTATACAGTTTTAAAGAAGTTTACGACTGGAAAAAGGGAACCATGCTAAACACAACAAAATGAAGGGTAGATTCTGTCAAACATAAACAAATCACAAAGCAACAGTAAGATGACAACACGAACAGCAAATGCTATCCAACATGTAGGGGGCCTACATATTACAAAACAAGCACAACATTTGTCTACCTGTCAGTGTCACACAGTAACCTTCTTCTTGTTTTGAAGTGTTGTCCCTTTTTTTAACCACCGGAGAGAGAGAGAGAGAGAGAGAGAGAGAGAGAGAGAGAGAGAGAGAGAGAGAGAGAGAGAAACCCTAGGTTCTCAAACTTTTGAATGCTTTTCAATACAGAAACGTAGGAATCGACATCAACTGTACAAATCAATCATTTATTGAACAATAAGAGTTGAAATTATGCTGCAACGCCTTCATTCGGAATTACGTAGAATGATCGCTCTTTCAGTAAACACTGCAGAGAGAGAAATAAAATTGGTAGTTCTTTCGATCCTGTTCGCTTTACGCGTAGTTGCCACGTCGTCTCTCTCGACTGATTTTCGTTGTTTCACTTTGTTTTAAGCGGGGCTGCCATGTCGTAGTTTGAATACGACAGACATCCTTGTTTTTGCCCAGCTTGTTTAACCATGGATATGTGTTTTTCTCTGAACTCTGGTGTGGTTTTATTTATCTTAGCTTGATCTCCTCGGCAAAAGCTTTCTTCCTC
>JADBJO010001627.1:0-5000 GCA_016801955.1 Conus betulinus
TCATGTGCCACTTGATTTCCTCCCATGTGATTAATGGTAGGAATCAAGTCACTTTTTTTTTAGGATTTTCCCCTCTTAGCCGGACAGATTTAAAAGGCGTAGGCTACCAACAAGACTAACTCACCAAAAGAAGCAATTTGTCCATCTCTTGCCTCCTGTTTCTCCTCTTCTTAAATAAGTACCCCCCACACTAAATAAGGTTCGACATAAAAAACTCTAACGTTATAAATAAATTACTGTTTTATTCTTCAGGTAAGCCCAGTATCATCAACTCTTCGTTAAAGAAGTGTAGTAGGAGTGTACGAATTAAATGGAACACTTTCTTGACTCGCTCTCTCAAGAACAAGAAAAGGGAATGTGTATCATTAGCATTGGCACTGTAGACGTTTTCCATCATGAGTGACATTATAACTCAGCGGGTTTAAAAAAAAAAAATGAAAGAATGACTGACGATGGTCAGTTCAGTAGGAAGACTCCAGTTAAAGGTGTTCACAGAAAGTAACGAGTGACAAGCATATAAACGTACCTCCCCGTTTAGGCTTGAATACTCGAGAGATGTTCCCAGAAAGAGGGAAAACAGAAAAACCGTTCTGGGCCGTTATGGCCCTAGTAAGATTCTGGTGAAACGGACATCATATTCTGGGGTGAAACTACATACAACGGCCATCATCTGGTGACCCATACTCGAACATACAGACAAATTTTTCGAAAGATGCGGCCAAGCACTTTTTCGAGAGTTTCTATAACGAAGGAGACCGTTATGGGCCGTTTATAGCCGTTAGTAACGGCTATAACCGGTACAATAAAATAACAACATCGGGCAATATTCGTGACCCATAATGAACATACCTACAAATTGTTAGAAAGATCGGCCCAGTAGTTTTGTCTGAAAGCAAGTGGAACACATTTTGACCACGACGGACAAACACACACAACACACACAACACACACACACCACACACACACACCACACAACACCACACACACACCACACACACACACACAACCACACTGAGCATTTCTTCTTTCCATTGCAAAGTACTTCCGTTTCTATAAGAACTGGAATACAAAAATGAGCCGTACTTCGCTACACTATCACGCGAAACGAGCCAGTTAAAAAGCCTTGTCATGTCTTAGTTAAAACCATAATCGAGGTCCTCGTCTAATTATCAACATTTGTGAAAAGACGTTACCCGGGACAGTAACTTACTACTATACTAAATACATTGAGCTTGTTTCAACACGAAAAGGGACGAAGACGGTGGTCAACAAAAAATCACCCAAATCACTGTTGTGGATTAGCATTCAAGAAATCAATTTCAAATCCAGAGGCACTGAAAACACCATTCAGCAGAACAATAAGCAGGCAGAGGCCTTTTGATAGAAATTTTGAACGATAAAATGATTGCGTGTGTTGAAATCAATTGTGTTGAAAATTTGCATGGCAAAATGGCCGGGTTTTGTTACGGTGATACGCAGGCAGTCAGACAACATTGGCTTTTGAGGTGCTCTCTATCTCTATCTCTATATTCTCCTCTAGCCTCTCTCTCTCTCTCTATCTAGATCTCTCTCTCTCTCTCTATCTCTCTATCTCCTATTGTTAGTTTGTTCCGTTAGCGTCTCGATTTTTTATGTCCTATTCATTATGTTGGTCCATGATATCCGTGATGGCGCGTGTGTGGGCGTGTGCGTGCCGGGTGCGTAGCGTGCGTGGCGTGCGTGGTGTTGTGTGTGGTGTGTGTGTGTGTGTGTGTGTGTGTGTGTGGGTGTGTGTGTGTGTCGTGGTCGTGTGCATCCCAATTATAATGATGATAAAGAAGATGACGACGACGCCACTGTCATCGCCACCACCACCATTGAAAACAAAAACTACAGTATTAAGTAATAGATAATGATAATAAATGATAATAATAATTATGTTACTATACTACTACTACTACTACTACTGAAGATGATGATAACTCATTATAACAATAATAACGACAACAACAATTTAAAAATGATAAACAATAATAACTAGTATCTACTGTAATAATAATGATAGATAACAAGATAAACAATAATGATAATAACCAAACGACAGCAATAACAACCAACAAAACAAGGTAATAATAATAATAATGATAAATAAACAATACAAGGATAATGATAATGATGATGATAATTATAATAACAACAATGATAAAAAATAACGATTGATTATGATAATAAATAATCATAATAATAATAAAGAGAAGAGACGAAGAAGAAGAAAGAAGAAGCAGAAGAAGAAAAGAAGAAGAAGAAGAACAATGATAATAACAATAATAATAACAACGGAGAACAAACAACCAGCAATAATAATAAGAAGAAGGAAAAGAAGAATGATAGTGACGATGATAACGATAATTACAACAGTAATAATAAATATAATGATAATAGTAATATTATAATAAGAATGATAATAACAATACTAACAACAAATTAATAATTATAATAATAGTTGCAACATCTATTATTATAATAATAACAGTTGCTTAATGGTAATTATTATAATAAAACGATAATGAAAAAAGTCAACGATGATGATATTAGTGATGACTGATGATAATAATAATGATAATGATGATAAAAAAAAATACTAATGATGTGCGACTACTACTACTCCTACTACATACTACTACTACTCCTACTAGCTACTTACTACTACTACTGTGCTGCTGCTGCAACAGCTGATAAACGATACTACTATACTACTACTACTACTACTACTACTACTAATAATGATGATGATGATGAGATGATGATATATAAGCATAATAATAATATTAATAATAATAATATAATAATAATTATGATAATTCATGATGATACTAATAATAATATATAATTATTATATTAGTAGTATATTTTTTTTTATGAAATTATTATCATTAATATATTATTATTATGATTACTATCATCATTCATCATATCATCATCATCAACATCCATCATCATCCATGATAATAATAATAATGATGATGAAAAACATAATAAACAATGATGATAATAACAATTGCAACTCATATCTCTTCTTCTTATCTTATTCTTTACCCAGAACCACACGGCATGGTATCATTAAGGGAAGGCGGACCAGGAGGCTTTGCTTCTTTCAATTACGCCGCCTTTTACCTTCCTAATAAACTAAAACAGGCGCGCCACTTCACTGCTGGGAGGACAGAGAGTCTATATAAAAGCTCAATATAAAAACAAATAAAAAAAGAAAGAAAAAAAAAGAAAAAAAAAGGAGTAAAGAAAAAAAAGAAAGAGGGGAAAAAACCCACCCCACCATCGGTTCGAAAAGTAGGACCGTCAGCTCACCAGACACAAGTTCTAATCATTAGACCAAAGGCCCTCTTACTCGAACATTCTTGAGTTCCTCATAGTACTTTCATGGATTGGCTTACAGTGGTGTGGTGGTGTTGGTGGTCGTAGTCGTCGTCGTCAGTTCGCCGCATTGTTTAGGGTCGTTCAATCGTTCTATTGTGAGTAGAAACACGGAAGTTTGGAATAGTTTGGAAACTTTCTCCATACCTGAACTTCGGATTTCAAGGTAGGAAAAAAATTTAATCGCGCATGGCCAGGTCTAAAGTTCATGGGTTTTTTTATCTAAAAAAGCGCGCGCGCGCGCGCGCACACCACACGCACCACACACACACACACACCACACACACACCACACACACACAAACACAACACACACACTCACACACAACACACACACACACACACGCCACGCACCGCACGCATTAATATAGACACAGATGGATCGACGATCGATCGACAGATCGATAGATCGATATAACAACACATCGGTCGATCGATCGATAGATTTATAGACAGATCGATAAATAGATAAATAGATAGATTGATTGATTTAATAGACTGATAAGACTGATGTATTGATAGAAAGACAGGTAGTTAGATAGGTAGGTAGGTCTATAGATAGATAGGTAGATAGATAGATAGATAGATAGATAGATAGATAGATAGATAGATAGATAGAGGTAGGGAGGTAGGTAGGGTAGGGTAGGTAGGTAGGGTAGGTAGGTTAGGTAGGTAGGCAAGGTAGGCAGGTAGCTCGGTAGGTCGATCGATCGATCGAGAGAGAGGAGAGAGTAGAGAGAGGGAGAGGAGAGTGGAGGAGGAGAGAGGGGGGGAGAGAGGAGAGGAGAGAGAGGGGAGGAATGAGAGAGACGAGAAGGAGAGGAGCGACTGATGAGGGAGAGGTGGGAGCCGGAGAGTGGCGAGCCGAGAGAGAGTCCGACGCGAGAGAGGAGAGAGAGAGAGAACTTTTTTTCTCTCTCATTCTGCTGAAGTCAAGTCAATGTCAGTGATCAGAAGCTAAAAATCCGTTTTTGTACTTTTGACAAATGTACCTAGCTTGTCCAGATAATGCGATTCATATGTTTTGGAAAGGGTATGTGTCAGTAGTAGTAGTGCTTTAATGATGACATGAATCAAAACAACAACAAACAACAACAAACAACAACCAACAACACTGATTGTACAGCCTGACATATCGTTGTCATCGATAACGCACGTGATTATTCCAAGGTCTGGGTTTCTCTTCGTTAGCAACATATTTAAGGACGAAGGAAGAAAGAAAGAAAGAAAGAAAGAAATAACCAAAAAAAAAAAAAAAAGAAAGAAAGAAGAAGAAGAAGAAAGAAGAAGAAGAAGAAGAAGCTCACAGGAGACAAGAACAACAAGACGTCTTTCGTAAGCTGAGGAATTTATTCACTATATAGTTTTGCCATAAACACTGGATTTTTAGTACTGTTCTCACCATTACAAAGAACATATCATTATTATAAAATTCTGCGATTAAAAAAATAATGACATGTGGACTTATAATGTCGTCTCATTTCACAAACGTTACAACCTAACGTTACGTAAATATCAGCTAAAGGCTAGATCAAAAGTCGTGACAAAGGCCCCACCATAAGTGACAGCAAGAAATGAGAGATGTGGATGTCT
>JADBJO010001627.1:10000-12500 GCA_016801955.1 Conus betulinus
CTCTCTCTCTCTCTCTCTCTCTCTCTCTCTCTCTCTCTCTCTCTCTCTCTCTCTGTGTGTGTATGTGTTTGTGTGTGTGTGTGTGTGTGTGTACAGCAATCTTTTTGGTCGTTAAATTCACATTTAAAGAAACGAAAAGATGCAGAATGGGGCTACAAATGCTTATTTGCCTCATATCGGTCAAATTCCAGAGGTGTAGCGGTATTATTTTCAAATAATTTTGAATTCAAAATAACAAATGTCCAACGAGATAAGGATGGTAACTTCATAATTGTAGCATTTAGTACATTTGAAAAAAACACTTTCTCTTGGTTAATGTGTATGGGCCAAATAAAGATGATCCACTATTCTACAGCACGCTTAAGGAAAACATAAGGAGTTATGATACCAATGATATTATTTGTGTGGGTGATTGGAACATCACAATGGATCCCCATCTTGACTGTTACAATTATGTACACGATAATAATCGGAAAGCAAGAGAAGAACTCATAAACATGACAGAAGATATCGGGTTGGCAGACATATGGAGGGAAGAGAATCCGGAATGTAGGAGATATACCTGGCGTAAACGAACTCCACTTAGCAAAGTCGATTAGACTTCTTTTTACTATCTGAGTATCTTATTTCTTATTATGAAAATTCTGATATTGAACCAGGTTATCGATCTGACCATTCGATGGTTACATTATGTTTGAAATTCGGTAAAAGTGACAAATCTAAAGGATTCTGGAAATTCAATGTATCTCTACTAAAGGATAAACAATATGTAGATGAAATTAATGAATTTATTGTAAATGTGATAAAAGAACACATAGCTGATCAATCAGCAATACAAGATGAATCAGTATTGTCTGAGTTAATACAATCTGGACTCAAATTTTAAATTAAAAGACAAAGTCTTCCTAGATTTCCTTTTAATGAAAATAAGAGGTAAATCAATAGCTTACGCTACAATGAAAAAGAAAAAAAACGAAAAAAACGTCAGAAAAGAAATCGAAATCACCAAAAATATAAAGAATCTTGAGAGGATAGAGAACAAAGGAGAAGCTGAAATAAGAATGATTGAAGAAAAAAATCAAGAA
Organism: Conus betulinus; assembly: GCA_016801955.1. NCBI lineage: Eukaryota > Metazoa > Mollusca > Gastropoda > Neogastropoda > Conidae > Conus > Conus betulinus. The sequence continues at coordinate 11,086 of JADBJO010001627.1, forward strand.
TTAAGAGCGATCAGGGATAAAAAAAAAAATGGAAGGTGTACTGTTACGGTCAAAGGCGAGGTGGATCGCAGACGGTGAAAAAATCTCGAAATACTTTGTAACCTGGAAAAAAGAAATTATATTAGTAAACAAATGACCAGACTAGTGACCAAAGATGATGAAGTAATAAAAGAACAGAAAGATCTTTTAAACGAAGTTAAAACTTTCTACGAAAACTTATACAAGAAAAAGGTAACTGAAAAATGCGAAATAAAAAAAAACTTGTTAAAACAATTCCAAAGTTATCTGAAGATGATAAACAAATGTTGGAAGGGGAAATCACTTTAGAGAAAGCAAGTATAGCTTTAAAGAATATGAAACATGGCAAAAGCCCAGGTACAGATGGGTTTTGTGCTGATTTTTTAAGTTTTTTGGAAAATACTTGGGCCATTGGTGGTAAGATCTATCAATGAATCGTATAGAGACGGAGAATTTTCGGCGACACAGAAGGAGGGACTGATTATTTCTATACCAAAAGGTGATAAACCTAAAGAATTTGTAAAAAACTGGCGTCCCATCTCCCTCCTAAATGTAGTTTACAAGATAGCTTCCTCGTGTATTTCCAAGAGAATCAAATGTTTTACCTTCTATTATTAGTGAAGACCAAACAGGTTTCATGGCTAACAGATATATGGGTGACAATATTAGGCTGATTTATGATTTGATTAATTACCTAAATGCAAGAAATCTCCCTGGTCTGTTGCTATCTATAGATTTTGAAAAAGCCTTCGACTCCCTCGACTGGGATTTTATGTTCAATGTGCTAAGGGTTTTTGGTTTCGGTAACAGTATATGCCACTGGATAGAAACGTGCTATAAAGATATTAAATCAACAGTCACTGTAAATGGCCAGACTGCGCAATGGTTTAAAATAGAAAGGGGGTGTAGACAGGGAGACCCTATATCTCCTTACCTATTTATAATATGTGCAGAAATTCTAGCGATAATGATAAAGGAAGACAAGAACATAAAAGGTATAAAAAATAACGATATAGAACACAAAATAGTTCAGTTCGCTGATGACACTCAGCTAATAAACATTGGTGACAAAACTTCATTTGAACGATCTATGAATGTCCTTACCACATTTGGCAGAATTTCAGGCCTACTCTTGAATAATGAAAAAAAACGCAATCAATATGGCTTGGGTGTTATAAAAACTCGAAAAAAAGATACTGTCCTCATCTGAAAATGATATGGAATCCTTCTAAATCAAAATACTGGGTGTTTGGTTCACTCAAGACTTAAAAGAATGTGAAAACTTAAATTATAATGACAAATTTTCGGAAGTTAAAACATTATTCAGAATTTGGTCTCAGAGAAGTATAACGCCAGTCGGAAGAGTTGCTGTTCTCAAGTCCCTTATTCTATCAAAA
>JADBJO010001627.1:27500-37500 GCA_016801955.1 Conus betulinus
CACACCACACACACACACACACCACACACACACACACACACACACACACACATACACACACACACATACGAGCGCGCGCGCGCATGCACATTCATGCACACACGTACGAACGGACACGCACGCAGGCACACACATATGCACGCTGAAACACACGCACAAACACACACGCACGTGCAAGCACCACCACACCACCACCACCCCCCCACACACACACACACACACACACGCGCACACACACACACACCACATACACATACACACACGCGCGTGCGCGCGCGCGCGCGCGCGCGCACACACACACACACACACAACACACACACACACACACACACACACATACACACACACGCGCGCGCGCGCGCGCGCGCACGCATACACACGGACACACACACACCACATACGCGCGCGCGCGCACGCATATACATTCAGGCTCGCACGAACGGGCATGCACGCAGGCACACACATATGCTCGCTGACACACACAACAGAACAGAACAAAATTTAATTCTTCAGGCCTCCAGCCCCTAGAATGGGGTCTAACACAAAACATAAAGTTGTAGACTTTTACAACTAAATCAGACAAAATGATTTTACAATGCATCCAGATTTTCGTTGTAAACCCGTCTTAGCTTCAATGCATTGAAAAGGTATACACTAAGCTTGCGAATATTACTATCAGAGCCACTTCTTAATAAACTGACATACGGCTGCTGTCTCATAATCAAATATTTCACTCTTAAATTCTTGTAAAGAACACACTTGTTTACAAAATGATCTTCGTCTTCTAGCTCATTGCAAACTGTACACATAAAATTTCCATTTTTCTGAAACATTCTTCTGAAGAAGGATCCATTGATCGGCAGCAAACCAAGACGTAGCTTTATCAAGCAATCTCGAAAACATTTTATATCAATGAATTCGAAATAGCGTTCACTTTCAAAGCTCGTTTTAAAAAACGAACTATATCTTTGGTATATTTCCTTAACCATTACAGATTCATCCCACTCTTGTCTATATATATCTTTCATTCTCTGTTTGAACAATGATACAAAAGTCTGCTCACAGCCCACACCTTGTTGCAACCATACATATCCAAATCCGAGACTGCACAGAATATTTTTAACTAAAGTTACCCAACATTTTTTGCCCTTTTCATCTAAATAAAAAAATCATTGAGTATGCTTGTCTGGGTAATCTGTATGAATCCATTTTCAATAATTTGAGCCAATAACGTATACATCTGACTGCACTGTTTATGTACAAAGGGTAACGTTCAGTTTCTCCATATACACAATTTGTTTGGTACTCGAAGAGGTACATTCAAAAAACGTTTACAGGCAAAAGAATGTATTTTTTCTATATTATCAAGCCTTTGAAGCCCTCACATTTCTGAGGCATACAAGAGAATGGGCTGTACCTGAGCATCAAAGATTCGAAAGAAACAGGCTTTGGAAATGTCATTCAACTTTGTTATATGTTTTACACAGTCAACACATGCTCTCTTACCTTTCACTGCAAGAGCATCTACTCCTCTCTTTGTACTCATTTTTGTTGTAAAAACGTATCCAGGTAATTGTACTCGTTTACTACCTCTAATGGATTTCCATCAAGATTCCAGTTTTTTTCTTTTTCCCCTAAAAATCCGCCTTTTCGAAACACCATGACTTTCGTCTTCTCCGTATTTACAGTCAAAAATAGGTTTTTGCAAGCACTGTTCAACGTATTAATTTGATTTTGTAAACCAATAGCCGTGCTGGATAATAATACAATGTCATCTGCGAACAAGAGGAGATAAAGTTCCGCTAATCCAGGCAAGATTTGAATACCATGAACCCCTTTGCTATCCACAGCTGCTGCTATTTCATTTACATATAACGAAAATAAAATCGGGCTTAACATACATCCCTGTCTAAGGCCCACGGGGCAGTCAAAAAACTCAGTTAATCCATCTTCAGTACGTACACAAGACAAAACAGATTTGTACATAGCATTAATAGCAATAAGAAATTTTCCATGTATTCCATTTTTAGTCAAAATGTTGAATAGAGGTTGTCGCTGAACCGAGTCAAACGCTTTCCTCAGATCAACGAAACAAGCGTAAAGTTTACCACCTTTCTTTGACAACAGTTTTTCGACAATTGAATTGAGAGTAAAAATGTGATCTATTGTGGAGTATCCACGCCTGAATCCAGCTTGGGACTCCGTAATCCTGCTATGTTTATCCACCCATTCAACGAGTCTCTTGGTCAAAATTGATGTATAACATTTACTGATTAAGCTCAGTAGAGACACACCCCTATAATTATCAGCTAAGTTATGATCCCTTTTTTGAAGATAGGAACAATAATTCCCTTTGTCCATTGGTCTGGATATTCCCCTGGTCAAACAGAATGTTGAACAGTTTCGTTAAGAAATGAGAGAGAGAGAGAGAGAGAGAGAGAGAGAGAGAGAGAGAGAGAGAGAGAGAGAGAGAGAGAGAGTGCACTCGCGATTTTGCATTCACAACATATCACATTTTTTTCAACAGCTACAAAAAAAAAAAAAAAAAAAAAAAAAGAAGAAAAAAAAAGAAAAAAGAAAAAAGAAACAACGAGAAAAGGAAACCACCACCACAAAAAGGTGATTAAAGAAACCGTTCTAAGCCGGTTAAGATAAAGATCACAGGTCGTGGGTAATAAACAGCGACAGCTGAAATACCGAAAAGCTATTACTATATGCAATGACCCTCGTCGCCATCCGTCAACAGTCCTAGGCTCCACTGGCATCTCATTTATGCCATTTGTTCGTCACCTTGGCTTCTATCTCGACTCTGATCTCACCCTGAAACAGCACATAGCCAAAATCTGCCAAGCATCCTTTCTCGAATTCCGTCGCATCAGCTCTGTCAGACCTGTTCCTTACAGAACAGGCCACGAAGACATTGGCGTCTTCCTGCATTCTGTCAAGACTGGATTATTGTAACGCTCTTCGCTTTGGTGTACCCGCAGCCAGTGTAAGTCGGCCTGTCTATGTTATAAGGTTATCACAGGTGAAACGCCTACCTATCTCTCTGATCGCTTCGAAATATATTTTCCTACACGTCCCCTCCTTTCTTCCTCTGATGACCGAATTTTTCGAATTCCCTCATATAACCCGAAAGCAGCACGGTTCTAGAATGTTTTCATTTTCTGCGGCAATACTCTGGAATTCACTACCTTTCCATCTACGTCATGCCCCCTTCTTCCAGACTTTCAAGCCTGCACTTAAAACGTTTCTGTTCAAACGCCAGTTGCAGGATACCACCTGATACCACCTGAAATAGTACTAAATTACTACATGTCACTTGCACACTTTGCTCGTGTGCAGATGGGCTGTTCACCGGTCACATAGTGTGTTTGTGTACGCAACATTATGTTCCAGTGTGTGTGTGTGTGTGTGTGTGTGTGTGTGTGTGTGTGTGTGTGTGTGTGTGTGTGTGTGTGTGTGTGCGCGCGTGTGTGTATGTGTGTGTGTGTGTGTGTGTGTGTGTGTGTGTGTGTGTGTGTGTGTGTGTGTGTGTGTGTGTGTGTTTCTGCTTGTGTGTGTGTGTGTGTGTGTGTGTGTGTGTGTGTGTGTGTGTGTGTGTGTGTGTGTGTGTATTTTTTTTAGATGATGAATTGTTAAAACTTGTAATGCGCCCTGTAGCCTACGTTGTTAGGATGGGCGCTATAGAAATTGTCTTCATTACTATTATGACTAACATTCTAACACTAAGCACACAAACAACAGCAGCACTGACAAAACTAACACTGATCAGAAACAAACAAAAACATCGCGCTCGGATCCACTCCCTAACGTTTGACGTGTAATTGGGATGTCCGTCTTCCTGCTTGCGTGCGAATAATGGAGACGAGATGTTTTATAGAACAATACTTGTCATCCTCTGCGGACTTTTCATTGAAAAACGCGCTTGAAAATAAATCTTAGACTTCTGTCACGAGCTAAGTTGGAACACCTGTTATGGTTAGTTCAGATTATTTATGAGCGCATGATCATCTGGTTGGTATTTGAAGAAGAAAAGGGATTGTTGGTGTTTGACGAGGGGAGTCAGCTTTTCAGAGCTATACAGAAGAATAAGTCCAGCTTCGTCATCACCGTTCATCCTTTCCCTTCCTGGATTAATATAGAACAGGAAGCCCCACCCCCACATCCACCCCCACCTCGTCCTTTTCTCCTCTCACTTACCCCTTCAGAACGTTGGCTGTCTATGATGCCAAGATCGAAACTAGTGAAAACAAAATGTGTTGACTCTTGTCTGCAGGTGTTACCACAATGCTACCCTCATATGTCATTTCCATCTACCACGCGGTGAACTCTTGAAAATCAGTTTAACAGCCAATCAGTAGACTTACTGTAGCCACCAGTCCTGACAAAAAACCCTACAGGCATTAATAAGAGTAGTCCAGCAGATTGCCTGTCACAAGCAGATCATCAAAAGGGTACATTGATTCTCTTTACCTAAAAACACCATACTTCACGATTTATGGTTGCTACAAAACTCACAGCATTAACAGCATATTATAAATAGATTTCATGACATTTTCACTATGCCCAAATGTTTCATTTTAAATCTCAACAAGATGACTGACAAAGTTGCTACAAAAATATCCGCTATTCAACAGTAGTATCTCTTCACCCACCCACCTGCAACGATGCATTCATTGACAGCCATTCCCTCGCCGTCAGGAATCATTTACAGAGATCACGTTCCGGAAGCCTTTCCCATGAGATGAATCCTTAGCCCTTCACAACAGTTCTTGATCAGACTCCAATCAAACAAACGACGAACCCAATGGAATCACACAGTGGGAGCCGGAGTGAATCCATTAAAGTGGTAACCAGATATAAAGTTTATGGTCCACAGTGTATCCAGCGTTACACATTAACACAATTCGAGGAGTTTCAGGTTCAGGACCAACTTGCTACCTTAAAGACAACTGAGGTAAATAAGTTATAACGTCTTCGTTGAGAACTGGTCCAGATTCAGTGTACTACTTCCAAACAACGTCAACAAGCAGTCTGTTTGTAAACCCCACCCCTTACCACTTCATTCTGAGTTCCCATCCGTTTGAATGCCTCATCTCAAGCTGAAGCAACATTGCTGAGTTATGCTCTAGCATTGTTGGCTGCAGAAAAGACGCATGCATAAAATGGCACAATTTTCTCAGTTTGGAGGCAACTAATAACCAATCAAACTGTACGATAACTTCGCTCGTTTGTCAATTTCACCCGACAGTGATCTAGCCCTCCTCAAAGACAAGTGTAAAATCCTGGCCGATCATAGAAGCAAAACAAAAGTTCAAACAAAATGTGACTAAAGGCAAAAAAGGTATAATCAGTCATTGCCACAGACCTGGATATGACACCCCCATACTATGAATAGTAACTTATGAATATGCAAAACAGTGTCAATGACTTATTATATACAAACATTTTCCCATTTCCTCTTCGTAGGTCCGGGGAGCCATCTGACGATGACAGCTCGCAAGCCGATGAGAAGACCTAAAGTCTCATTACCAGCATCGCATTCTGCAAGCATGAAGTCTGATTTGGTACCTCCAACTTTAATATTCGAAAAGCCGTCAGCAACAGCGCCTGCGGTTAAAATAAAACACGACGCTGCCTTCGAATATATTTAGCCAGTCCCTTCTAAAACTCTTTCTTTAGCAGTATATCAAATGACATTGACAGCTGACGTCCTGATTCAGCAAAGAAGACGTGAAAATCTGAGAAAGTTGGAAAACTCTTCATGCGCCATGTGTCATAATTAGCTCTTTTTCAAATGTAGATTTACATGTTTCCTTCCTCACCTCATCACCACTTCGTATTACTCCTCACGCATATACATCCCTCATCTCTTATGCCCAGGAGTGATTCTCCAATGCCTTTGAGCTAATCTCTTGGAGATCAGACACAGAACATCAGAGGCATCACTACGACTCCCAGAACAGATAGAGCAAGAAAGTAGACCACGCTTTACGGAGTGATCACTTCATCAACTCACCAGCTGGTACTACATTACAAAAAAGCTTACTTACTAAGGCCAATAGCTCAAGGTGAGCATAGACCATCGAAAACACTCCGCCATTGCACTCGGTTCTGGGCTGCTCGCTGAATGCCTGTCCAGTTGGTCCCCTGCCTTTTATCTCTGCCTCAGTGTCTCGCCTCCAGCTGCTGCGACGTCGGCCTCTCTTCCTTTTCCCCTGCGGGTTCCATGTCAGGGTCTGGCGCGTGGTGCTGGATGTTGGTTTCCTGAGAGTGTGTCCAGTCCAGCCCCACTTCCTCCGCAGAATCGCTTTGCAACTGGTTCCTTACACGCAGCGGCTGAATATTAGTTTTATTTGTGATTGTTTTGATATAGTTTCATCTTCGCTTGTGTCAGTGCTATCTTTAATAACAGCAAAACAAAATCATTATATAAAAAGACGTGCAACATGCACAAAACAGCGAAAATAAAGCCAACAGCAGTAGCTACAAGAATAGCAACAACACAACAACAACAAACAACAAACAACAACAACAAACAACAAACGACGACGACAACACAACAACAACAACAACACAACAACAACAACAACCAAAACCTTGTCAGGGAGGGAGGCTTGCAGTTAGTCTGTGTCCCTCCGTGGCTTGTTTTTGTCCCCCCGGCACTGTCGAGCTGCGAAGTCAGATCTATTGGCTTCATGTCGTTCCTGCTGGCTATCAGCTGTCACCGCTGTAAAACACCAGCTGAGGAGAACGATCCCAGAACTGCCATCTCGGACTTCCATGTGTTTGGGAAGTATTGGGCAATACGTTGGAACAGAACATCCTCAGTACTATTGTTATCACGGGATTGTGTGTGGGGCTGGGTGNGCGTCGTGGTTGGTCTTGTAACCTTCGTTTGTCCCTTTCGTTCAGCTGAATAGCAATTTTTCTTTTAAGTTTGAAACAAAATGTTTGCTTTCCTCGTGAGATCTCTGTAGTTGACTAAATCAAGGAGCTTTTGGATTTACCCACGTCATCAGCAAGATTGTATAAGTCAGCTTGTCCGATTTTCTTAAAAAATTGGTGGAAGTTTGGTCTCGACTGCCAGAGCAGTTCACTTCAATTTTGTGTTGGTCCGTGACTTAAGTCCGGATTAACGGGAATTACTTATAAAACACAGCAAAGATTTTAGCCAGATTGGGGGGAAAGATGGCATGTAGCTCAAGGACCAGTCCATTTTCTAACGGGTGTGCAACGGGTCAAATGATCCGTTGGTGTGGATCCGTATTAAAGGGTCCGTTTCTAACTTGGCGGAGGTGTGACCCTACTAAATGCCCGTCGATTTATTGATACTATGTCTTCGTCTGTCAGAGCATTTACCTGACAGTCACGTGGTCAGAGCATTTACCTGGCAGTCACGTGGTCAGAGCATTTACCTGGCAGTCACGTGGTCAGAGCATTTACCTGACAGTCACGTGGTCAGAGCCATTTACCTGGCAGTCACGTGGTCAGAGCATTTACCTGCAGTCACAGTCACGTGGTCAGAGCATTTAACTGACAGTCACGTGGTCAGAGCATTTAACTGGTCAGAGCATTTCACGTGGTCAGAGCATTTAACTGTCACGTGGTCAGAGCATTTACCTGACAGCCGTGAGTTCAATCACACGTGGGGTCAGTTTGTTTCCGGCATGAAAACCCTCTCCGTCCACCGAGCAGTAAAAGAGGACCTGATTCAGTTCAGGGTAGGATAAAGGTGGCAGAAGGAGAGGTGGGCTTCTTCGTCTTTTACCATGCCTCGTCTAGACATTGAAGCTCTGATAGTCTACCACATCTAGAGCCAAAAGGCTATGGTACTTTTTTTTTTCTTAAATGCGTAACATAAAATGAGAGAGCTTTATCTTATGATATTTTTTTCTCTAATGCCTGACAATAGATGAGAGGACAGACCGGGTACATCGTTCATGGTTCATGGTCCACCGACCCCGCAACAACATTTCCCCAAGAGTGCTTGACACACGTTCTCATCTACATTAAAGTACCACTCCGGATCCCAGACGAACTGAAATCGATCATTCATTCATTTCCCCCCCTGCACGCCAATAACGGACCGCCTGAGTGGTCGTAACCCTCCCTCCCCTCCCCCCCCCCCCCCCCCCCCCCCCCCCCCCCCCCCCCCCCCCCCCCCCCCCCCACCCCAAAAAAAAAGAAAAGGTGTACGGGGAAGGTCTTGAAAAATGATTGTGGCGTGTGAATCAGTTCACAGAGATTTACAGAGAGAGATTGGAGAGAGTGGGCGAGAGAGAATTGAAGGGAGTTGACCCCCCCGACGCCGAGAGAGGATGGGGGGGGAGGAGAGAGGAGAGGACGAGGGGGAGGGGTGGGGAGAGAGAGGTTGAGAGGAGGATGAGAGAGTGGGAGAGAGAAAGAGAGACAGGAAGAGAGAGAGAGAGATGATGAGGGAGTGAGAGGAATCAGTCAGAGAGACGACAGATGAGAGAGAGAGGGAGAGAGAGAGAGAGGAGAGAGAGAGGGGGTGGGGGGGGGGGGGGGGGGGGGGGGGGCGTTGGGCCCTGTAAAGGGTTTGAAGAAATATCATTTCTTAGTGTGTGAACCTCGCCTGGAAAAAGTCGCAAAATGAGGACAGCTTTCTTTCTTTTCTTTTACTTTTCTACTTTTCAGGTTCCATTTTCTTGTAGTGTGAAAAAGCCACGAGAACCGTTCGACCAATCAGAGCTGGTTTCTATCTATGGCGTCCGGAAAGAACACACATATAATCATGACATATGTATTTTAATCTCTAGTTTTTACGGCAATCTTTCTATAAATCTTGTTTTCCATCGAATATTGAAATCAATATAAATCTCTCTCTCTCTCTCTCTCTCTCTCTCTCTCTCTCTCTCTCTCTCTCTCTCTCTCTCTCTCATATTTAACGGTAAAACGTCCTTCCCTCAACCCCCTCTTTCTTTCTCTCTCTTTCATTTAACTCTAAATTCTCTCTCTCTCTCTCTCTCTCTCTCTCTCTCTCTCTCTACTCTCTCTCCCTCTCTCTCTCTTTCTCTCTCTCTCTCTCTCATTAAACTGTAAAACGTCTTTCTCTCACCTCCCCTCTCGCTCATTTAAGTGTAAAACGTCTTTCCTTCACGCCCCCCCCTCCCTCCCTCCCCTCCCTCCCCCCCCCCTCTCTCTCTCTCTTCATTTAACTGTAAAAAACGTCTTTCCCTCCCCCCTCTCTCTCTCTCTCTCTCTCTCTTTTCATTTAACTATAAAACGTCTTTCCCTCAACCCCCCCCTCTCTCTCTCTCTCTCTCTCGATCTCTCTCTCTCTTCTGTTTACTGTAAAACGTCTTTCCCTCAACCCCCCCTCTATCTGTCTGTCCTCTCTCTCTTCTCTCTCTCTCTCTCTCTCTCTCTCTCTCTCTCCTCTCTCCTCTCTTTCTCTCTCTTCTTTCTCTCTCTCTCATTCAACTGTTAGTTAAAACGTCTTTCTCTCACCTCCCCTCTCGTTTTTCTTTTTATTTAAGTGTTAAAACGTCTTTCCTTCACGCCCCCTCCCTCCCCTCCCTCCCTCCCTCCTCTTTCATTTAACTGTAAAACGTCTTTCCCTCCCCCCCCCCCCCTCTCTCTCTCTCTCTCTCTCATTTAACTGTAAAACGTCTTTTCCCTCAACCCCCCCTCCTCTCTCTCTCTCTCTCATTTAACTGTAAAACGTCTTTCCCTCAACCCCCCCTCTGTCTGTCTGTCTGTCTGTCTGTCTGTCTGTCTGTCTGTCTGTCTCTCTCTCTCTCTCTCTTCTCTAACGGGTTAATTTAACTGTATATAAAACTCTTAAAACGTCTTTCCTCAACCCCCCCCCCCCCCCCATCTCTCTCTCTCTCTCATTAACTGTAAACGTCTTTCCATTCCCTTTCTCCCCCCTCTCTCTCTCTCTCTCTCTCTCTCTCATTTAACTGTTTTTAAAACGTTTTTTTTTTTTTCCCTCAATCTCCCCCCCCCTCTCTTCTCATTTAACTGTTAA
>JADBJO010001627.1:42500-52500 GCA_016801955.1 Conus betulinus
GTTTTAACGTAATCTGTTCTCATCTGTTCGTATTCATCCAACAGCCATTTTGATTTTGCGCCGAGTATGAGAAAATAAATGGTTTCTCGTTCTTCGTGTTCACTGTCCTGAATGCATTTCGTTTTTGCCCGAAGAAGACCCAAGAGGTCGAGATGAATTGCGTTTTGTCCTGTAATCTGTTTGTCTATGTCCTTGGCGGTAACCTTGTTGATGACATCACATATTATGATGTCAAAACTTGCGTAATATCTATATGACGTCCATTATTTGCTCTGATCAGTTGCCAAAGATGGACATCACGTAGTTGCATTGTTTTTGTTTTTTTCTTTTGAAAAAGGCCACGTGGCGCCATGGATGGCCGAAAATTAGAAGAGTGGCATTGTGATTTTCCATAACCTCTGTGTTTCTATATTCCTGCGTCCACAAAGACACACGTTATAAACTGACTGAATCACAAGGTCGGATTATGATCATCATCATAAAATGGGGCTCTCCCAGGCTGTTTGTAAATATAAAGATTGTAACAGTAAAAAGAGCAAACTTTGTCATTAAAAAAAAAAAAAAAACTCGTAAAACTAGGAAGATCAAAGTGGATAGTTATGTATCAAAGAGTTATTTTGCGTGCAGAAATACGCATGACGTTCCCTTATACACAGATAACATAGGATTCATGTGATGTTGCTATGAGCAACAGCCTTAACGAAGCTGTCCCCACTCATAATGACGTTGTGGATTCCCGTCGTCGGTTCTATCTCTCACACACCGTTCATCCCTTCTTTCTGGCTGAAATCAAAGCATAAACAAGGAACCCTGTGCTGTTAGTTCCATCTCTCACACACCGTTCATCCCTTCTTCCTTCAAAGCATAAACAAGGAACCCTGTGCTGTTAGTTCCATCTCTCACACACCGTTCATCCCTTCTTCTGGCTGAATTCAAACCAAGGAACCCTGTGCTGTTAGTTCCATCTCTCACACACCGTTCATTCATCCCTTCTTCTGGCTGAATTCAAAGCATAAACAACGAACCCTGTGCTGTGCCCACACAGCTAAAGGAACTGAAAAGAGGGCAACAAATCTTTTCTTCTTTCAATCTTAGCGAAACGTTTTGAGGAGGGTATGTTTGCGCTATTGCTACGTTCTCGTTCTTTATGTATCTGATCTGTCTTTATCTCTATCTCTGTCTCTGCCACTCTCTGTCTGTCTGTCTGTCTGTTTGTCTGTCTGTACTCTATCTCTTTCTCACCTCTCTTTCTCCTTTTCTCTGTCTCCCTCTTCCCTCTCCCCCTTCTCTCTCTCCCCTTCTCCCTCGACTTCTCTCTCCTCTCTCCCTCCTACCCTCTCTCTCTGTTTGTCTGTCTCTGTCCCTTCTCTCTCTCTCTCGCTCTCTCTCTCTCTCTCTCTCTCTCTCTCTCTCTCTCTCTCTCTCTCTCTCTCTCTCTGTCTCTCTCTCTTTCTCCCCTACTCTGTCTGCCTGTCTGTCTCTTCTTCACCCCCCCTCTTGTTTCTTGATGACCAGTCATTTCAGTCATTTTGATTTTGTCACTTAATTCATGTTACAAGTAGAAATTAGAGACTAAAATACCTCACTTTTTTTGCCCATTCAAAGCACAACACAAGCATTTTTCTGATGGATTTACCTCTCCACCATATTAGTCCTTAAAGTAAAACTACGGGGATGCTTCCCACCCTTACCCGCTTGTCTCCCTTACTGTTTTTAATAAACACACCATCGGGAGTGTGGGGGGGGGGGGGGGGGGGGGGGGGGGGGGGGGGGGGGGGGGGTCGCCTTCGCCTTCCCCAATAAACACACCATTATGGACAGTATTCTGGTGTTGCGCATTGTAATGGAGAAAGAAATACATAGAATGTCGTCGACACACACACACACACACACACACACACACACACACACACACACACACACACACACACACTCAAGAATGATACTCTAAACTTTGAACTGTCTCTCGATTATCTATTTACAAATTCGCTGTCTTTAAGGAGACTGTCTATTGACTCGTTGTCTTTGAGGAGACAAATGTTTGTTAAGTAGTTCAATTGGGCCTTTATCTTTAGATCTTATTTCTACTCAATTACATAATTTTGTTTTGTCTAGAGGGATAGGGGGGGGGGGGGGGGGGGGGGGGGGGGGGCATATTGACTCGTTGCCTTTGAGCAGACTGTCTATTGACTCGTTGTCTTTGAGGAGACTGTCTATTGACTCGTTGCTTTTGAGGAGACTGTCTATTGACTCGTTGTCTTTGAGCAGACTGTCTATTGACTCGTTGTCTTTAAGGAGACTGTCTATTGACTCGTTCTCTTTGAGGAGACTGTCTATTGGCTCGTTGTCTTTAAGGAGACTGTCTATTGACTCGTCGTTTTGAGCTTAAGGAGACTGTCTATTGACTCGTTCTCTTTGAGCAGACTGTCTATTGACTCGTTGTCTTTAATGAGACTGTCTATTGACTCGTTGTCTTTGAGGAGACTGTCTATTGACTCATTGTCTCTTTAAAGAGACAGGGCAGCAGGAAGGCTGGAAGACAAACACTCAAAAGACAGAGTGCCACAGCTAATTTAGGACCAAACTGACCACAGATGGTCCCTGATAACGTCATTCATCAAATCAACAGTGTGGGAAACACTTCACACATGTCGTCTTGTTTCACCTCGACTGGCAAGCCATTGTACCATGCGAACACCTATTGCCCTCAGTGAAAAGATAGAAAAATGAGATAGTATGGTCATGTATCAAGATCAACAGGACTTGCCCAAACCATTCTACAAGGAACAGTGCGAGGAGGCAGAAGGAGAGGAAGACAGAGAAAGAGATGGGAGGACAACATCAGTGCATGGACTGGCCTCACGCTCAGCAACTGCCTAAGAGCGTCTGAGAACCGGGAGGAGTGGAGGAAGCTGGTTGTGAAGTCTTCTGTGGCGCCCCAACAGTCTTCAAGACTCCGGGATAGGTGATAGGCGATAGGTGAGGTGATAGGTGGCAGAGACTACTAAGACCTCAGGCTTATTCTGAAGAAGAATGGTGGCCCGGCGAGACGATGATTTTCTTGGCTAGGTCTTTCACCTGATGCAACACACACACCACAATTACGATTTTGCGCCAAATTACTGTATAATCCATTTAAACGTTTTGAGTCCTACCGCAGCGTTGAGTTAGCTTTTTATGTTTAAACTGTTAATTAATCTAAAGAACAACTCATCACCAATTACTCCCCACCCCCTTTTTTAGGAGGAGGGGGGGGGGGGGGGGGAGTCCCCCATGACATTACATACAATCTTCAAAAATAACCTTCCCCTTACTTGACATCACATTTCAGGCCTTTGCACTCACCTGTGGCCCTGTCTTTGCGCCAGGTGGTAGCATCTAAATAGTCCCGTTCCCTGATTTTAATCTGTCTGCTTGGAACCACCTGGCTTGTACCTTGATGGCCATATGAAAGAATCAACTTTCAGACACAATAAACAACCGCCAAACAATCTAATCGCGCCAGTCTATAAATACTCGAATCCTTAAGCAAGACCTGGCGCATTAATCTTTGGTGTGCAACCTGCTACGTTTTTTTTTTTTTCAATTTTTTTTTTTTTTTTTTTTTTTTTTTAGGGGTAAAAGGTCTTCCAGCTTCCCAGTAAAGGTGATATACAAGTCACTGATGGTACACATTCACTCTTCCTAAGGATCAGAGAGCTACGCACTGACAGTAGATCTGTACCTTCCCAGTGACAACATCACTTTACATGTTACTGATGGAGTCACCCCTTTCTATGGATCATCATCATCATCATCATCATATCATGTCATCATCACCATCATCATCATCATCATCATCATCATCATCATCATATCGTAATCGTCGTTGTCGTCGCCATCATCGTCATTATCATTGCCATCAAGATACCATTATCAACATCTTATCTCCTCGTCCTTGTCCCTGTAATCATCATTTTATTTCATTATCAGCAGTCCGAAGGCCATCACTGCATTTTTTTTTCTTCCGGGAACTTACCTCCTGATTCCCCCCCCCCCCCCCCCCCCCTCCTCCTCGTCTCCTTCGCTTCTCTCACCGCGCGAGCACACACACACACACACACACACGCACGCGCGCGCGCGCGCGCACACACACACACGCACACACACACAAGATATGACGGGTTCGGATTATTTTGTTGGAACAATGTCCCTTTGAAGTTGCAAAATGTCACCTAACATCCGAACTACAGGAATCAGGTCAGCTGGTGTCAGAGAGAGAGAGAGAGAGAGAGAGAGAGAGAGAGAGAGAGAGAGAGAGGGGGGGGGGGGGGGAGGGGGAAGTGGCTCAAACTACATTCTGATTATTTTCCATCTCAGGAGGAAGGTGGACGAGGAGGTGGATGGGAGGGGAAGAGGGGATGTGGGGGGGGGGGGGGGGGGGGGGGGGGTAGAGATAGGAAGGAATTCCAGAAACGAGGAGGCGGAGCTTGAAAAACAAAATTGGAAGGAGATATTTGAGAGAGGAGGGAGCGGGTAGGAGATTATATGAATATTAGAAAGAAGAGAATTGATGGGGAGCGGGTGGAGGGAGGAGGAGGAGGAGAGGGAGCAGAGAGGGAGGAAATGGAAGGTGGGGAAGGTAAGGGTGGAGGGCAGTTGGGGACGGGGGTGTGGAAGTTCAGTGTCAGTTTCATCAAGGAGGCGTCACTGTATGCGGACTAGTCCAAATACGCTACACCACATCCCCTTGATCTGAAGACCACGCTTCGCATGATTTAAAAGCTGATGGATTAATGACCAAGATGGGAGAATTTTAGGAAGAGGGTCTCGTGGCTACGACTTAGCAGATGTCTGACCTACGCATTAACCCAGCGCGCTGGTCAGACCTTGTGTCTCTACATAACACCGGTCGAAAAAAAAAATCCACTCGCAACGACAGGGAATCGAACCCTGGACACCCGCTTGGCGAGTGAGTATTCTACCATTGGACCAGCAGTGCTATATATGAATCTAGTGGGCAAACTGTTTACTGAAAAAAGCAGAAAGATGAGGTAAAGGTGCTGGTTTGCCATAGAGGACAGTACAAAAACGTGTGATGTAAGGGAGGTCAGAACGGTGGGCTTTTGGGGGAAAGGCTAGACTGTTTGATTAGCTACGTGTTGTTTGGCTTGAGCACTCTCTGTCTCACCTTTCTCTTGCCATTCTGAGAGAGAGAGAGAGAGAGAGAGAGAGAGAGAGAGAGAGAGAGAGAGAGAGAGAGACAGACAGACAGACAGACAGACAGAGACGGGCAGACAGACAGACAGACAGACAGAGGATATACAATACAAAAAGAAAATATTTAGACATCAACTGAAGATGAACATCCATACTTTCATAGAAAAAAAAAACGATAATAGAGAAAAATACATAAGCACTGTACGTTGTCTCTCTCAGAGAGAGAGAGAGAGAGAGAGAGAGAGAGAGAGAGAGAGAGCTGTGATTCACGATATTTTCATTTTCGTGGCTGAACACACACACACACACACACACATCCTTGGGCATGTGTATCAACGACAAGGCAGTGAGTGCATTGACCCTGGTCTTTGTAAAACCACTGAGCGACTTTCAGAGTTCGGTGCAAGTCACGGGTGTTTCACGTGCTGCACGGGCTCAACGGCTGCACACCAAAAGCTAGTGCGCCAAGACCTTTCGTAAGAAATTTTATATTTATAGATCGGGGCAATCGGATTGCTTTGAAAATGTAAACTGTGTCTGAAAGTTGATTCTTCTCATTTTCTTTCATATGGCCATCCAGGCACAAGCCAGGTGGTTCCAAGCAGACAGATGAAGTCGAAGGAATGGGATTATTTGAGGGCGTCCAGCTGGCAGAAAGATAGGGTGAGTGCAAAGGCCTGAAAAGTGCCGTCAGCAAAGGGGAAGGTCATGTATTTGAAGATTGTTTGTGATGTTGTTTGTGAAAATCTCCCCAACAAGGTAATCAATCATTGGGGAGTTGTTCTTTTAATCAGTTATCAGTTTAACATTAGATGTTGGCTTAAATTTATGGTAGGCCTCTCAAAACGCTTACATGGATTATGTAGCGGTTTGAAAAATGATAATTGTGGCGTGTGCCAACCATCCGGCCTGCTGTGTGCGCAACCAGTCTGCGCCCCCCCCCCCCCCCCCCCCCCCCCCCCCCCCCCCCCCCCCCCCCCCCCCCCCCGGATGTCGACTCACCGGGGTGGGAACTACATGGAGAAGACGAACAACCACGAACTCGACACCAAACACTAATGAGGTTATCGTTAGTGGTCTTCGCTGAAGTTTCTTTGTGGCGACATGGATGTCAGGCATTGTCTACATTCATTTCCGTTGTAAGGTCGGAGAATGACTTCGTGAAACTTGCATGGGTGGTTCTGCTCACTGGAGAAAGCAGCTGTTCTGTTCCTGCAACCAGAAGGGCAAGCTTGCAACACCAGGGCCAGTGTCAATGTCGCTTGGTGTCGGCTCACGCCTGAGTTGACAGTGATTAACAACGACCCCAGTGGGTAGGTTATTATTGTGTGTGTGTGTGTGTGTGTGTGTGTGCGTGCGTGTGTGTGTGTGTGTGTGTGTGTGTGTGTGTGTGTGTGTGTGTACTGTCCTGTTACACATACTTTGTACACAACTAATTAAGATAATGTTCACATATTATCAGAATACAGTCATTAAGAGAGAGAGAGAGAACTGAACTGAACTCTGAAAAGGTTTACTGCAAGGCCACCGGCCTGTATGCAAAGGAGGTACATGTATCATGTAAAGACACAAAATGAGAAAACCCACCACAGACCAAACTATAAAGAATCTACAAAACAAAAAATATATCATTTCCTAACTGCATAGGATAAAACCAACTGGAATTGCTTTCAGGTATTTTCTATGCAGTTTCCCCATTTTACCCTTTTAATACAGAAAAAAAAAGTACACAGTTGAAATGGATGAAGGGGTGTTTCAGATCAGTGTGAGGAATTGACAATCTACTCAACTCTCTCTTTGTGGCACTCTTGGCAAGTTCATCAACCATTTCGTTGCCTCGAATGCCCACATGGCTGGGAACCCAAGCAAACACTGTGTTGTATCCATCTGAATTCAGAGTGTACAGTTCGAATAACTTCAGCAGCTGAGGGGTGCTTGACGTGACGGCCGGCAATGGCCTCCAATGCAGAAAGGGAGTCCGACAGAATGAAGACATTTTGTTTTGATGTAGTAAACATTTCAAGAGCCAGGCCCAGGGCTGTCAACTCAAGAAGTACTTAAAAACATCCCAAAGGGATGGCGCACAGTCGAAAAAATAGCGCCCCCCCCCCCCCCCCCCCCCACTCCGCGCACAAAAACACAGACGCCGGGGGTGGCGGTGGGGATGGAAGTGGGGATTAGGTTGAAGAGGAAAGGGGAACGAGGAGAGTGTGTGGAGGTGAAAAAAAGAGGTAGGGAGGAATCGGAGAGAAAAATGTGAAGTACCATCAGTGTGTGTGTGTGTGTGCGCGCGCGTGTGTGTGTGTGTGTGTGTGTGTGTGTGTGTGTGTGTGTGTGTGTGAGAGAGAGAGAGAGAGAGAGAGAGAGAGAGAGAGAGAGAGAGAGGGGGCGCGCTTGCTTTTGTTTTTGCTGTTGTTTCTTCAATAATTCAGTTCAGTTCATTCATAGTTAAGTGCTCGCGCTCGCGCATTTGCGTGCGTGAGAGAGAGAGAGAGAGAGAGAGAGAGAGAGAGAGAGAGAGAGAGAGAGTGTGTGTGTGTAAGAACAAGAACATATTTTATTGCCATATGAAAACAGAGGTGTGTGTGTGTGTGTGTGTGTGGTGTGTGTGTGTGTGTGTGTGTGTGTGTGTGTACGCGAGCGCGCGCGTGTGTGTGTGTATATATGCATGTGCATGTGTTAGATGTGTGTGTGCGCACGCGCTCAGGCATGCATGGAAGCGTATGTGTGTGCGCATGCGCAGATGTGTGTGTGTGTGTGTGTGTGTGTGTGTTTCGCACGCACATGTGTGCTTGTGGATGGCGATTTCTAGGAACTTCCTTTACCGATCTAAGTACAAGATTACATATCGATTTTCTCTGTTGTATAAGGAAAACTGTCAATCAAGTAGAAACAAAATCAAAATTTGTAGATAACAAGTAAGTAAATTAAAAAAAAAATCAGTCGATCAGTCTTGCCATTCATGCAGTTTACTAATCAGTCACTTGGATATCCGTTCATTCACCATTGAATGTAATATCAAATCTGTCCACAGTTTTCTCTGGGCAGCGACTTCAAACAGTTCATATCGTCCATACCGGCGATAAAAAAAAAACACAAAACAATAGCATCTCATTTATGAGCCACAGCAGCTTGTAATGAACTAAGAGGCTGGCAAACTGTAAGATCCCTTTTGGCAAGATTACCGTTCCTTCCCCTCGCTGACTTTTTCTCCAAAGGTAGGAAAATGAAATCTTTCCTTGTTAAGTCCACAGCCATGTTTCGTTTCTCAATGTGTCCTCATCCATCTTTACATGTTAATATTGTCTTCATTCATCTTAACATGTTAATATTGTCTTCATTCATCTTAACATATTCATATTGTCTTCATTCATCTTAACATGTTCATACTGTCCGCATTCATCTTTCATTTCTCAGGATGTCCACACCCATCTTTCCTTTCTGATGATGTCCACACTCACCTTCCTTTTCTCTTGGTGTCCATAACCATCTTTCCTTTCTCATGATGTCTACTTCCATCTGTCCTTTTCCACGATGTCCACATCCATCTTTGCTCGTCATGATGTCCAAGCCGATCCTGTGTGTTACTTTCTCTGGAAGAGGCACATTAGGGTGTCTATTTCTCTTCCCCTTTTCATGATGTCATCATCTGTCTGTCTATACTCGTGATGACCACACCCATCTTTGTTTTTGTCATGGTTTCATAATTCATTTTTCCTTGTTTCTGGTTTCGTTATCGAGCTTTCGTTCTTTCCATGGCCTCTGCCATCTTTCCTTTTCCGTGATGTCCTTACCCATCTTAATTTTTTTTCAAAATGGTGTGTGCAGTTTGTCATTGCCTTCCTAGACATCATCATGGCTCTACACTGTGTATACTTGTTTGGACAGTAACACTGGCCTGTTCAGGTCTGTTCATTTTTTTAGATGTTGAGATAGGTACATTGGCCACATATAAGGGCTATCTGCTTATTAAAGTCTTTTGGACAGGTACATTCCGGCGTG
This sequence comes from Conus betulinus, assembly GCA_016801955.1. Classification (NCBI taxonomy): domain Eukaryota; kingdom Metazoa; phylum Mollusca; class Gastropoda; order Neogastropoda; family Conidae; genus Conus; species Conus betulinus. The sequence continues at coordinate 51,702 of JADBJO010001627.1, forward strand.
ATATTCACATGCACCGACACCTACGTGACAGATTAGAATGACTATTTTAGACTGCATGTTTGTGTGGGGATGGTGGAGCACGGGAAAGGAGAGAAACAGCGCATTAAAATGGGCAGTGAAAATGACAGTTTTGTCAGTGGGAACTTTTACATGCGAACGCCTTGTATCACTGCTGCGTCAACCAGGCGCCACGTTATTTTCGGTGTAGGATATCCGTTCACATCTGGCATCGTGTTATTTTGGGTGTATGATATCCGTTCGTAACTCGCGCCTTGCTATTTTTGGTGTAGGATATCCGTTCTTATCTGGCACCACGTTATTTTCGGTGTGGGATATCCGTTCATATCTGGCACTGTTATTTTCGGTTTAGGATATCCGTTCATATCTGGCACCATGTTATGTACTCCGTAAGGTGTAGGCAATCTGTGTCCCATTTTTTTTTCTCCTATAGCGATACTTTCACCGTATGACATAGAACACCCCTGCACTCCTTGAAAAAAAGCTTCTTAATCTGTGATGTGTAGGATATCCGTGTGCACGTGGCATCATGTTACTTTCGTCGTAATGTGTAGGATACCTAGTTTACGCGTGGCACTGTTACTTTCTCTGTAAGGTATAGAATACCCGGTGCACGCCTGGCATTGTAACCTTTTCTGTAAGGTGTAGGATGCCCGGTTTCTGTGTAACTTTCTCCTTAAGTGTAGGATGCCCGGTGCACGAATGGCATTGTAACTTTCTCCTTAAGGTGTAGGATGCCCGGTGCACGCCTGGCATTGTAACTTTCTCCTTAAGGTGTAGG
>JADBJO010001627.1:60000-77500 GCA_016801955.1 Conus betulinus
CTGGGAATGGCATGACACGAGGTAAGGCAGAGAGAGCTGTGTGATGTAACAGTGTGCCTGAATCACTGGGAATGGCATGACACGAGGTAAGCAGAGAGACCTGTGTGATGTAACAGTGTCCTGAATCACTGGGAATGGCATGACACGAGGTAAGCAGAGAGACCTGTGTGATGTAACAGTGAATGCTTGGGGACAGTGCACGGTATGATAAAGTGCGACGGTGAATCAGGTATAACATTTTTCTCCATAAGCTTGTTTCCCCTCCCTCGCCTCATTTCATTCAGTCTGTATGCTACTAATGAATTCAGCTCTAAAGCAACTCTCTTACACCCCCCCCCCCCCCCCGCCACACACACACACACACACACACACACACACACACACACACACACACACACACACGCACGCCACTCAAGCCCGTTCCCCGTCCCCTGTATCGAATGTGTTTCAAGTTTGAACAGCTTGTACTCTGTATGCACGAGTGATCAAAACACTGTTGTTTTACATTTCCTTTCGGCTGTAGTCCGTGTCCGCTGAATTGTCGATTTTTTTTAATTCTACGAAGCGAGGTATTTTTTCAAGACTTAGACGTCATATGTTCTAAATCTACATATTATATCATTTCTCCCTGACCACTTTGTTCTGTCAAGTCGAACGTCTCTGTTCTTTCATCTTCACCTACAACTGGTGTTATTAGGGTTTGTCTCTCATTATCAACGAGCCCACTCAATCCCTTCCAAACGTCTGCCCCCCCCTGCCCCCCCCCCCCCCCCCCCCCCCTTCCCCGCAGTGCCTTCATGGCTCCTTGTTCACTGATGTAACCCCGCTTCCTCTCTTTCTGTGTGAAACGGAGGTTCACAACATCCCAGAGGAAAGGACATTAGAGAGGTGCCACCAAACTCGTTCTTGTCTGGCTTACATTCTCTGAGTTTCCTGGAACAACTTTCCTGTGCTGCCAACATGACACTTCTCTAAACCTGCTTGACCGTCCCTTTCACGTGTGCTCGCTTCGGTCACCTTGGTCATCCTGTGAGCCAATCTGCAGCACACCTTTCACCCAGAACTCGCCTTGTACAGCGGAAAGCCCACGCCAAAAGACCGGGTGGGGGTGGGGTGGGGGTAGGGCCCTTTTAGTATAAGATGTGTTCTAGTCTTCTTGTGATCTTGCGCTCGTAATTTCCTTTTTCTTTCGCTTTTTTGTGTCTCTTTCTTCACGTTCTTTCCCTCTGTGGCCTATACCCTTATTCTGTGTCTTAAGAACCAATTGTACGTGTTCATTCGCCCTATAGGAATGGAGGGGAGTGAGAGGGTGGTGCCCCTGTCTTCTAGAAATCCGGTGCTAGTAATATATTCTTCTGTGTTACTCTTTTTGACTTAAAAAATTAGTTTAATTTGTTTGTCTCTGTACTGTTGTCAACTGCTCTCTGTATTTGTGGTCTGTTCATCTTGCTGTGCTCTGGAAAGCTTTGTCTTTTATTTTAAAGATGCAAGCTGTTCTTGAATTCTGGAGACTAGGTAGTGAGAGTTTCACCACTGGAACTGGCACTTTCTGTCCATTCTGCTCTTCACTGATTAGGCATTTTGATGTATCGTTTTTTCATTGGAATCATCTCAAAAGGATTTTCTTTATCGGTTTTAAAGGAAAATCTGAGCGAAATGATCAGAGTGGTTGGTACCCTTAACATGGCTTAGTTTTTATCCGACTGAAGGACTGCAGCTTTTCATGCGTCATTATCATTCTCACATTCTTCTTACCATCTCCCCCGTTCAAAGAGACCACTTTCTCTTTTCATGCCATCTGTCATGCATGAGTCTGACACTTGAAACATCTTGATTTTTATACCCTCCTTTCGTTCATTCATGTATCATTTTCGCGTTGGCCCTGTTTTCTTCTAATCGGTGCCATATTCGCCATCCTCAGTCCCTTGCCTTCTCACCTGAACTGCCTTCATCATCACTCTCAGGCTTGTTTCCGATTACTTATTCATCCTTTTTACCTTTTCCCATCTCTCATCATTCTGGCGTTCTCCTTTCCTCCTGTCTTTCAGCATTCTTTTTCTTCCGTCCGTTATTCATCCCTTTTCCTACCCTTGTTGTCGCTGTTTCGTCATTCTCACGTTCTTTCCTCAGTTGGTTCATACTTATGTTCTAGTCCCGTGGATCATTCTCCATATTCTCGTTCTTGTCAGTCAGTCATAACCGTCACGGTATTTTGTTCTTAATGTGCCTGTTGTTCTTAATGTGCCTGTTGTTCTTAATGCGCCTGTTGTTCTTAATGTGCCTGTTGTTCTTAATGCGCCTGTTGTTCTTAATGCGCCTGTTGTTCTTAATGCGCCTGTTGTTCTTAATGCGCCTGTTGTTCTTAATGCGCCTGTTGTTCTTAATGCGCCTGTTGTTCATATTCCCTGCGTCTGTCCTTCCTGCGTCCCCATTTACCTTTTGTTCTGGTTGTTCATAAATCATGCCTTCCGTTAAGCGTCTTCTTCAAAGTCCGTCTGTCCTTCACTGCTGCTGTCTATCACTGAAATTTCTCTGTTTTTTTTTTTCCCAGTCCATGATACAGAATTTTGCTGTTCTCTATTCATCTGCTTCGTTTCGCGTTTTTCTCTCTCGCTGCGTCCATCTTTCATCATTCCTGTCATCACTTGATCAATTTCTTCTTTTATTGACTCATTGTGACAGTATCTGACTTTATGTAGTACGCTGTTTACTCTCTTTCTGTTGTCCCGTTCTCTGTTCGTCATTTTCATCTTTTCACCTCGTGAAAAATGTGTTGTTCTCTTCTTTCATTTCCCCTCAGCTTTGTCCATCACTGGATCGTTCTCACGCTGTTCTGTTTTCATATAATATATCATTCTCACGCTGCTCTTGCCGTTCCCCTCTCCTGAACTCTTCTGTTGTCGATGTCATGCTGTTGTCCTGTCCACTGTGGTCCAGTTTCACATTCCCCTCTCCACCTGTCCACTGTCCTGTCCACTGTGGTCCAGTTTCACATTCCCCTCTCCACCTGTCCACTGTGGTCCAGTTTCACATTTCCCTCTCCTCCACCTTTCCACTGTCCTGTCCACCGTGGTCCAGTTTCACATTCCCCTCTCCACCTGTCCACTGTGGTCCAGTTTCACATTCCCCCTCTCCACCTTTCCACTGTCCTGTCCACCGTGGTCCCAGTTTCACATTCCCCTCTCCACCTGTCCACCGTGGTCCAGTTTTCACATTTCCCCTCTCCACCTGTCCACTGTCCTGTCCACTGTGGTCCAGTTTCACATTCCCCTCTCCACCTGTCCACTGTGGCCCAGTTTCACATTCACCTCTCCACCTTTCCACTGTCCTGTCCACCGTGGTCCAGTTTCACATTCCCCTCTCCACCTTTCCACTGTCCTGTCCACTGTGGTCCAGTTTCACATTCCCCTCTCCACCTTTCCACTGTCCTGTCCACCGTGGTCCAGTTTCACATTCCCCTCTCCACCTGTCCACTGTCCTGTCCACTGTGGTCCAGTTTCACATTCCCCTCTCCACCTGTCCACTGTGGCCCAGTTTCACATTCTCCTCTCCACCTTTCCACTGTCCTGTCCACCGTGGTCCAGTTTGACATTCCCCTCTCCACCTTTCCACTGTCCTGTCCACTGTGGTCCAGTTTCACATTTCCCCCTCTCCACCTGTCCACTGTCCTGTCCACTGTGGTCCAGTTTCACATTCCCCTTTCCACCTTTCCAATGTCCTGTGCACTGTGGTCCAGTTTCACATTCCCCTCTCCACCTTTCCACTGTCCTGTCCACCGTGGTCTAGTTTCACATTCCCCTCTCCACCTTTCCACTGTCCTGTCCACTGTGGTCCAGTTTCACATTCCCCTTTCCACCCTTTCCACTGTCCTGTGCACTGTGGTCCAGTTTCACATTCCCCTTTCCACCTTTCCACTGTCCTGTGCACTGTGGTCCAGTTTCGCATTCCCCTCTCCACCTTTCCACTGTCCTGTCCACCGTGGTCCAGTTTTCACATTCCCCTCTCCACCTTTCCTTCGTGGATGTTTCATCCTACATCACATGTATACTTGCCTATCATTCATCATTCACGCTTTCTCCTTTCATACTTCCTTCGCTATTCTTACATTCTGCTTTTATCCCGTCCATTTCATGTTCTTCCTATGCTCGTATCTCGTCTGAACCCATAGTTCATCATTCTATCATTCTTCTTCTTCCATCCCTCTTTCATCTTCCTCTCTCTTTTCCCATTATTCATTCATCATTTTTCCTTTTCTTATCTTATTCTTCTCACATAATCTGCACGTTCAGTTCATCATTCGTCTGTCTCACGCTCTAGTTTCGTCAGTCGTTCATTGTCCACGTACTGCTCCAGTCAGTCAGTCAGTTATTGTTTTCACGTTCCTCTGACATCAATCGTTCATCGCTATCACGTTCTTCTTCAGTCATTTATTCATCGTTCACAAGTTCTTCTTCAGTCATTCATTCATCGTTTACAAGCTCTTCTTCAGTCAGTCATTCATCGTTTACAGGTTCTTCAGTCAAACATTCATCGTTTACAAGTTCTTCTTCAGTCAGTCATTCATCGTTTTCAGGTTCTTCTCAGTCAGACATTCATCGTTTCCAAGTTCTTCTCAGTCAGACATTCATCGTTTTCAGGTTCTTCTCAGTCAGACGTTCGTTGTTTTCAGGTTCGTCTCCAGTCGGTCATTCATCATTTTCACGTTCTTCTCCAGTTAGTCACGTACTCTTTCAACACTCTTCTTCAGTATTTTATTCATCCTTTTCATGTTCTTCCCCAGTTAGTCAGTCATCGTTTCCTCATTCTTCTCCAGCCATTCATTCATCATTTTCACGTTCTACTATGATCAATCATTCTTCATATTCACGCTGACTTCAGGTCAGTTATTCATCACTTCCTCGGTCTTTTCCCCTTTTGTCACTCATCATTTTCACGTCAAATCATAATAACAGAGTTGTTGCTAAAACCAGAATTGTATCATTTTTAGATTTTCGTCATTCTGAAACGTCTGAATCCAAAACTTTCCACAACGCGTCGAAAAAAAAATCAAGAATAATTTTGAACTCCCATTTTACCCTATTAAATAGGAAGCTTTGTTGTCATGAGATCTTTTGACAAAGCACAGGCGTTTGTGAGGCATTCTCGGAGAACAATTCATCGTCAACCCTCGTTATCTCATATCAAAAGTTGAGGGGCAGAAAGATGAGACTAGGTCTGTTCATCAAAGACCAAATTCAAACATCACACACAAGAATTCAAAGAACGCTAGACGTCTTTCTTGTGCCGTAAAGGTATTTGTGGTAGTTTATTTGCAGTTTAAAAAAATGTCAGAAGATCATGTCAAACAGCCTTAGGAAAAAGTATAGTCCAGCACACCAGGTGGGTAAAAAGAAAGCTCATGTACATAGGGTGACAAGCTCGAAGAAAAAATAATTTAGCAAGATTTGTTTTAACTTTATGAAGTTCAGTCAATTCAAAATCCTCCTCCAAGACTCGATGATGATATAATGGTGATGTGCCAGTGAGTTGCTTAACACTGTTTCGGCTTCTCGTAAGAGCGCGAGCGCGCGCGCGCGCGCGCGAGCGTGTGTGTGTGTGTTTGTGTGAGAGAGTGTATGACACGTACGTTTTGCGTGCGCACGCGCATGGTTAAAAATATGTAAATGTGTGCGTGCAGTCGCGCTTATGGTTGAATATGTATGTATACGGACGCGCGCGCATGCGAGTGCATGTGTGTGTAAGCATGCCTGTGTTTGTATGTGTACGCGCGCGTTGTGTGTGTGTGTGTGTGTGTGTGTGTGTGTGTGTGTGTGAACTGTGCATTTTGCGGGCGTGCACGCGTGGTTTTATTTGTACATATTAGTTTTATATGCATATAATAGTGCGTGCGCTTGCGCTTGTGTGTATATGTGTTCGCGTGCGTTCGTGTGTGTGTATGTGTGTGCGCGCGCGCGAGCAAGTGTGTGCTCGCGCGTGCGTGCATGCGCGCGCACTCGAGTTTTTTTTGTGTGCGGAAGGGTGTGGGGGTCGTATGACTTGGCATTTTCGTGCACCATGTCAGTATGGAGAGGTGTCGAGGAAAGGGGCGGGGAGAGTATGAGTTGGCATGTCAGTATGGAGAGGTGTCAAGGAAAGGGGCGGGGAGAGTATGAGTTGGCATGTCAGTATGGAGAGGTGTCAAGAAAGGGGCGGGGAGAGTATGAGTTGGCATGTCAGTATGGAGAGGTGTCAAGGAAGGGGCGGGGAGAGTATGAGTTGGCATGTCAGTATGGAGAGGTGTCAAGGAAAGGGGCGGGGAGAGTATGAGTTGGCATGTCAGTATGGAGAGGTGTCAAGGAAAGGGGCGGGGAGAGTATGAGTTGGCATGTCAGTATGGAGAGGTGTCGAGGAAAGGGGCGGGGAGAGTATGAGTTGGCATGTCAGTATGGAGAGGTGTCAAGGAAAGGGGCGGGGAGAGTATGAGTTGGCATGTCAGTATGGAGAGGTGTCAAGGAAAGGGGCGGGGAGAGTATGAGTTGGCATGTCAGTATGGAGAGGTGTCAAGGAAAGGGGCGGGGAGTATGAGTTGGCATGTCAGTATGGAGAGGTGTCAAGGAAAGGGGCGGGGAGAGTATGAGTTGGCATGTCAGTATGGAGAGGTGTCAAGGGAAAGGGGCGGGGGGGAGAGTATGAGTTGGCATGTCAGTATATGAGAGGTGTCAAGGAAGGGGCGGGGAGAGTATGAGTTGGCATGTCAGTATGGAGAGGTGTCGAGGAAAGGGGCGGGGAGAGTATGAGTTTTGGCATGTCAGTATGAGAGGTGTCAAGGAAAGGGGCGGGGAGAGTATGTGCATGTACTGTTCAAGTGAAATATCTATGTGGTGTTAGACGAATTGGACTGGTTTGGAATGACTTTACCAAACATGCCTTAACCACATTTTTTTCGTGTATTTTTGCACAGTGCTTGGAATATGGCTTAACTTGGTGTTAGTCGAGTTATTCTCTCTCTCTCTCTCTCTCTCTCTCTCTCTCTCTCTCTCTCTCTCTCTCTCTCTCTCTCTCTCTCTTCTGTTCTCTTGTGTTTGCTATTCATTTTCATTGATGCTTTTATGCTTTATGGTATTGACCGTGAAGGTCAAATAGCTTGCTTTTACTATTTCTACTGTGTTATAGAAATACATTGTTGTGTTTGTCATTAAAAGTGTACAATAAGAAAAAAGAGAAAACTTGCAAAGCTGCTCTAAAATGTGAAAATTAGTAGAATAAGTGAAGGTTTGTATTAGTAATTTTTTAATCTGGAGAATCTGAATATGTAAGAGTCGGCAAAGCCTAGTCATTTTTTTTTTTTTTTTCAGAATATATCCATACCTTTCAGTGTGACATTAAGTAATTCTGTTTTGAGTGCCATCAACAGACAGACATACGCTATGATATACAGACGATATTTCCATCTAGACAAATGCAAGTCTAAGACGATAAGGGCACTATATCATGCACCATTTGTTTTTAACTGGAGATGGATACATTCAGCATGTACAGGGAAGGAAACGGGCTCGCATATTCGGGAGAGAAAACACTAATTACGATTTTTAACGGGGAGAATCCTATATCATTGCTACAATATCAAGTATTAGATGACAACTTCTTATAACATTCACAAGACGAAGTTTTTTGGATACTCGCTCGACTGGTCATTACATTGGGAATTTCATACAGAGCATTAGATATTGGCAGCTTAGAAAAGGTCAACAATTTTCACAGCAGTTGATGCTTAACCATGGGATCAAGATATAAACAACAACAATAAACCTCCGTTACCACGGTCACATATGTACAGACAGTAGAGCTATTGAATTAGCTCTTGGCAGTCCGGTACCTACAAATGATATTAAAATCATGTTATGAAGCTTGCTTACTGTCTCTGTCAGAATAAGGTAAGTTGTCAGAAACTAATTATTTTTTATTCGAAGTCATTTTGACTTGAATTCAGAAAGTATTTTTATGCTCTGGCAGCGAGTATCTGGGAAAAAAAAACACTAGACATTCATCTGTTTTATCATGTCTCACTAAGAGAGCCGACTGGTTAAATTTGATAGTGATGATCACGTATTGAATGCAGGTGAAAATTTCAATATTTTATCAGCTGAGAAAGATGCTAACGCAAAGAGTTTGTTTTCTGAAACTCGAGAACATATCAAATCAGTGTATACAAATGATCAAAAAATTTACAGACGGTTCAGTCCTATAATCAGACACACGTTCTAGATTGAAAAAAACACACACACACACAAGAATGATTTTGTCTTGGTGTCACTGATGTCTAACCTTTGTCCTAGGTCCGTGTGAAGTCACTGGGCGTCGCACCGAAGAATTGTTTACCAGATTCTGCCGGTTCTGTCGGTTTCTTATTCCCGAGGCCTTGGGCTCTACAGAATGTTTCCCCGTCCATTCTGCAATGTTGTCGGTCCATTTCTTTCCTCTCATCCCCTTGGTCTCGCTCCGTCAGCATTTTCCTGGGTGATTTTTTAGCGGGGCCGTTGGATCTTCATGACAATGCCAACGTAATTTCTTTGCTTTGCTGGTGTCAGCAAATCTTCGTATGGCCCGACGTGCTGGTCGATGGTGTAGCGCACTGTTCAATGTGAATTGATCAGTATATCTGATTATAGCGTCTTGCAATGGCATCTCATTTCTATGGGTGGGTTCTTTCTTCCAGGTCCATGCCGCGCGTTTGTATGTAGGAAAATGAAATACACCCGTGCATGCAGGAACCAGATTTGTATTTCACTGAGATGTTATTGTCTGTACATACAGGATTCAGTGTGTACAGAACTGATATCTTTGCTGCTCTTGAGAGGATATCTGATTTAAATTCCCCCATCGCTGAAAATAAATCCCAGATATATAAATAGTTCCTCGCTTCTGTCCATGGTTAAATTAGAACTGGAGGTGGTGTTGTGGCTGGCCATTAGCTTTGTCTTCTCGGTGTTGATGTCGATACTATGTCTCGTTGATGTTTCATCCAGAGATTTAACAAACTTGATGAGTTTTTGTGCAGTGCCCGCCAGGCCACCGAAGTTATCTGCAAAGTGAAGATTCGTGATAGCTCTTCATGCAGTGCTGATTGTGTTGACTGATCATCAAGTAGGTCATTCACGATGCATTCCAGGACAAAGTTGAAAAGTATTGGAGAGTAAAGGGGGCCCTGACGAATCCTAACTGATATGTGGGACCACTTTCTAGTCGCGTTCTTTGTGAGCACTGCACTAATCAGTTTGGCGTATACAGCTGGATGTTGTTGATTAACTTTGTAATGATATCAAATTTCTTCATAACGGCATGTAACCTCTCTGGACAGACTCTATCAAACGCCTCTTTGAAGTCTGTTAAGACATGACAGAACTGGAGTTGCAGGTATTTTTGGAGAAGGGATAAGATCTGTCAGATGACACTTCAGCCTTTCAGATACAGCGGTGTCTGTCTGCAGTCTGTGATCTATTCTGAATGATTTGGAACATTACGTTGCTGACATTGCTGACCTTGCTGTTGTTCTGGCAGTGTTGAGGATTTCTTGTCTTTGAAAGTGACGATTAGTGATCGGGTCTCTTTGGCGCGTTAGCCCCTCGCCAGTGGGCCAGATTGGTAGTAGATAGCAGTTAGTATATCAGTCACTGCCTTTCCGCCATATTCAGGTTTTTGCAGGGATGTTGTCAAAGCTTGCAGCTTTGCCATGTTTCAGCGACTTCACTGCTACTACTATGGCTTTCTTCGACAGAGTGCTGGAGAGTCATCTCCAGTGGATGAATCCTCAACTGGATCTCTTTTGATCTTTTCCTTGTAGAGCTCAAAGCAAAGTTCCTCTATCTTTCTTTGATGTTTCTTTTTCCCCGTGTGAGACAGTTAACATCTTTGTCCTGAGTGGTGCTGATTTTAATATGTATTAGTCAGTTTTTCCACAGATTTAAAGCCTTTTTTTGTGTCGCTGTTATCCAGGTGTTTCTCAAAGTTGTCACACTCATATTTTCATCCCGTCTGACATTCATTACCAGCATGCTGTTCTGTGCTCATTCCATCCATCATTCATGTTCATCACATTTTCGCTCCCCTTCCCATTCCTGCATTCTCCTTGTCATTCATCACACTTGCGTTTTCCTTTTCTACCCCGTCTGCCATTCAAAATCACCTCGTTTTCCTTCTCTCATTCCGTCCATCATTTGTCATGCTCAGAGTTCTGCTGTTACTCATTCATCATTCTCGAGTTCTCCCCAGCAGCCATCAGAACCACGATCTTTTCTGTTTGTCCCTGGCCTGTCCTTCATATCGTCTGTCGTCGTGGCGTTCTCTTCTCCCCTCCGGTCCATCATTGAATCTTCTCCAGTCGTTGTCGTCGTCTCCTCTCGACCGTCATTGTTCATGACTACGTTCTCTCTTTTCCCCAGTCTACCGTTTATCGGTTTTACGTTTTACACATCCGTTCCTGTCTATCATTCATCCTTCTCGCGCTCTGCTCATGGCATCTGGTCTATCATTCATCATTGTCACGTTCTGCTCATGGCATCTGGTCTACCATTCATCATTGTCACGTTCTGCTCATGGCATCTGGTCTATCATTCATCATTGTCACGTTCTGCTCATGGCATCTGGTCTATCATTCATCATTGTCACGTTCTGCTCATGGCATCTGGTCTATCATTCATCACTGTCACGTTTTGCTCATTGCATCTGGTCTATCATTCATCATTCTCGAGGGTTCCCTCCTCTCAGTTTGAAGTCTATTTTCCTCCTCTTCTCCTCTTCCTCAGAGCGAGAGAGAGAGAGAGAGAGAGAGAGAGATTTACACCACCTCTGCGCCACCTCAGAGGCAGTGCACCCACGCCGCTCATTCCGACACCCTGTCCACAGCCACAGATCGGTCGGCCCCCGCCGCAGCCCCGGCACCGGCAATCCACAGGGAGCAGTCAATCAATGTCAAGTCGTCAAGAGGCAACCCACCGGAGGAGACACTGCACTGCTGCCGTCACTTCGGTGGTGTTCAGTGGCGCCTGTTCTGATCTAACATACGCAGGACACCACCTACTAAGCCCCCTACTGACGACAATAATTGCTTAGTCGCGGAGCCGGCGTGAGTGAGCTCTCCTCCGAGAGGGCGCCACCACGTCCGTCCAACGACAGCCCCCATGGACTCGCCGATACCGGTGACCCCGACGAAACCAAACCAAGGCCACAGACGTGGAGAGGACATCGAAACTGAGGTCACCATGAGAGCAGGGCATGAAGGGCCACAGAATTTGAGACACTTTTTTTTTTTTTTAATGCTGATCGATGAGAATGAGGATGATTTAGATGATGCTACGGATTTCCATTTCGGTCTGAGACTACATGACAGGGCTGTACTCTACGCTTCCTTTCATAATATATCACGGCGTTAACCAGGCCCGAGAGATACAGGCACCTGCAGTGTTGGTCAGGAAATTTGAGCAACACTCTCAGAACGCATCCATTCAGTCTTCCCAACTGAGTCCGCAGCAAACTCAACTCTGGGTAGGAGCCGGTCGGGGCAGAAAAAACCCACATGACTCTGATGGGATTCGAACCTATGACCTCTCAGCCGGGAGTCCGCGACGCTAACCACTTCGCCACGGTGGCTGGTGCATGCATATATATGTAAACACATGCATGTACATATACGGCTATGTTCATTCGCAAGGACACACACACACACACACACACACACACACACACACACACACACACGCGCGCGCGCGCGCGCGCGCGGAGTATTACCAGTAGAAAGTTTGAGGTTTTCTGCGTTTCCATCAACAATGTAATTCTTTCCTTAATTTAACATTAATGGCATACAAAGGTGCAACAACAGGTTTGTATTTTCTTTATCTCCCCCCCCCCACCCCCCCTATCTCCCCGCCCATCTGCTGTTATGCTTTTAGACAAGTTTGTTTAAAACACAATTGTTTATGTTCGTTGTCAGTGTTTGGTTTCACCATTTGTGACTTTTTTTTTTTCGTTTTGTTTTTCTTTCTTCATTCTGTCCTTTTGCACATTCATTTGTTTGCTCGTTCGTTCTATGTTTTCTTTCTTTTATCTTTTTATTTTTCGTGCGTTTGAGCGGTTGATCGATCGATCAGTCGTTCGTTCAGTCAGTCATTCATTCAGTCGGTCGTTTCGTATATTCGTTCGTTCGGTCGCTTATTCAGTCATTCATTTGTTCAGTCATTCATATATTCGGTCGGTCGGTCGCTTATTCAGTCATTCATTTGTTCAGTCGGTCGTTCGTATATATTCGTTCGTTCGGTCGCTTATTCATTCATTCATTCATTCATTCAGTTGGTCGTTCGTATTTTCGTTTGGTCGGTCGCTTATTCAGTCATTCATTTGTTCAGTCGGTCGTTCGTATATTCGTTCGGTCGATCGCTCATCCAGTCATTCATTTGTTCAGTCAGTTGTTCAGTCATTCAGTCTCTCTGTTGGTTCGTTATACATTCGTTCAGTCGGTCAGTAAGTTTGTCATTCATTCAGTCGGTTAGTCGGCCGTTCAATCACTCATTCGTTGAGTCACCAGCCGGTCGTTTGTTCGTTCATTCAGTCGCTCATTCGATCAGCCGATCTGTCCGTCGTCAAGCCATCATTCATTCTTTCAATCAGTTGTTCAATCAATCATTCGGTCAGTCGATCGATCAGTCATTCATTCGGCCAGTAGATCGTTCGGTCTTTCAATCATTCATTTTTTATCCGGTCAGTCGGTCGTTCGGTCATTCAGTCGTTTGTTTATTCATTCATTCGTTCTGTTGGTCAGTCGGCCAATCGCTTGTTCAGTCATTCAATCATGTAGTCAGTCAGTCATCAGTTATTCATTCGTTCACTCAGTCATCAAGTCATTCATTCGTTCAGTCGCTTATTCGCTCACTCAGTCAGTCATTCGGTCAGTCGGTCGTCAAGTCATGCATTCAGCCATTCATTCTTTCGGTCAGTCGGTCGTAAGTCATGCATTCAGCCATTCATTCTTTCGGTCAGTCGGTCGTCAAGTCATGCATTCAGCCATTCATTCTTTCGGTCAGTCGGTCGTCAAGTCATGCATTCAGTCATTCATTCTTTCGGTCAGTCGGTCGTCAAGTCATGCATTCAGTCATTCATCCTTTCGGTCAGTCGGTCGTTCGTTCAGTCGGTCGTTCAGTCATTTAGTCGGTCATCCAGAATTTTATTCGTCAAGTCGGTCAATCGGTCGTTCAGTCATTCAATCGTTCAGTCGGTCATTCGGTTATTCATTCTTTCAGCCGGACAGTCGGCTATTCAGTCTGTTATTCGTTCAATCGGTCGTTCAGTCATTCATTCGTCCAGTGGGTCAGTCGCTTGTTCAGACATTCGTTTGGTCAGTCTGTTTTTCAGTCATTCATTCGGTCAGTCGTCGTCGTTCGGCCATTTAGTCGGCCAGTCGATTGTTCGTTCATTCATTTGTTCAGTCGGTCGTTTATTCATTCGTTCATTCTTTCGGTCAATCGGTCGTTCAGTCATTCATTCGATCAGTCGATCGTTTAAGTATTCATTCGTTTAGTCTGTCAGTCATTGGTTCAGTCAATCGTTCAGTAATTCATTCGGTCAGTCGGTGGTTAAGTCAGTCAGTCGGTCAGTTGATCGTTCAGTCATTCAGTCGGTCATTCAGACGGTCAGTCGGTTGTTCGTTCATTCATTCGTTCTCGTCGGTCCTTTTGTCATTCGTTCTTTCAGTTGGTCAGTCATTCATTGTTCATTCGGTAATTCGATCGCTCAGTCTTTCATTCCTTTAGTCGGTCAATCGGTCGTTTAGTCATTCAATCGTTCAGTCGGTCGTTCAGTCATTCATTCGTTCAGTCGTTAGTTAAATCATTCATTCGTTTAGTCGGTCGTTCATTTGTTCAGCCGGTCGTTCAATCATTCATTTGTTCAGTCGGTCGTCCAGTCATTTATTCGTTCAGTTGGTCGTTTAGTCAGTCTTTCGGTCAATCGTTCGGTCAGTCATTCACTCGGTCATTTATTCATTTACTTGTTTCGTCGATCGTTCAGTCATTTATCCATTCGATCGGTCAGTCGAACGTTTCAGTCAGTCATTCGGTCAGTCACTCGTTCAGTCTGTTAGTCGGTCGTTCAGTCATTCATTTGAAAAGTCGGTCTTTCAGTCGGTTGTTCAGCCATTGATTCGATCATCTGTCTATCGTCTATCGATCGTTCAGTCTGTCATTCGTTCAATCGATCGATCAGTCAGTCAGTCAGTCATTCGTTCAGTCGGCAGGCGTACGGTGAGGCACAGATGCAGGGTGCGTGACATAGGTGGGTGGGGGGACACGGGACGCGGATGGTGGTGGTAGTAAGGGTGGCCGTACGTGGAAGGGGGGTGGGGAGAAGTGCATACAGGTTATGACGTGTTACGTGGGATGCTGATGCAGGTATGCCATAGGTTCGGGTTCGCGGAGGCAGCGTACAACATGGTTGCGGGTTTAAAGGACGGGCATACAGCGTATGGCATGGGAGAGGATGTGGCGGTCGCGGTTGCTGGGCGTGACCACGTGACGGGGAGGAGGTGCAGATGCTGGGCGTAACATGGGTGGGGTGTCGGATTCCAGGGCCTGACAAGGCTTAAGGTGTAGGGTGCACAGTTTTCAGGGCCTGACAAGGCTTAAGGTGTAGGGTGCACAGTTTTCAGGGCCTGAAAAAGGGTTAAGGTGGAGGGTGCACAGTTTTCAGGGCCTGAAAAGGGTTAAGGTGTAGGGTGCACAGTTTTTCAGGGCCTGAAAAGGCTTAAGGTGTAGGGTGCACAGTGTTTTCAGGGCCTGAAAAGGCTTAAGGTGTAGGGCGCACAGTTTTCAGGGCCTGACAAGGCTTAAGGTGTAGGGTGCACAGTTTTCAGGGCCTGAAAAGGGTTTTAAGGTGGAGGGTGCACAGTTTTCAGGGCCTGAAAAGGGTTAAGGTGTAGGGTGCACAGTTTTCAGGGCCTGGCAATGGTTAAGGTGTAGGGTGCACAGTGTTCAGGGCCTGACAAGGCTTAAGGTGTAGTAGGGTGCACAGTGTTCAGGGCCTGACAATGGTTAAGGTGTAGGGTGCACAGTGTTCAAGGCCTGACAAGGGTTAAGGTGTAGGGTGCACAGTTTTCAGGGCTGAAAAGGGTTAAGGTGGAAGGGTGCATAGTTTTCAGGGCCTGACAAGGGTTAAGGTGTAGGGTGCACAGTGTTCAGGGCCTGACAAGGCTTAAGGTGTAGGGTGCACAGTGTTCAGGGCCTGACAAGGGTTTTAAGGTGTGGGGTGCACAGTGTTCAGGGCCTGACAAGGGTTAAGGTGTAGGGTGCACAGTGTTCAGGGCCTGACAAGGGTTAAGGTGTAGGGTGCACAGTGTTCAGGGCCTGACAATGGTGAAGGTGTAGGGTCACAGTTTTCAGGGCCTGACAAGGGTTAAGGTGTAGGGTGCACAGTGTTCAGGGCCTGACAAGGGTAAAGGTATAGAAGGCATGGATTTCAGTGCGTGACATGGATTATGGTGTAGAAGGGATGGATTTCAGGGCGTGACATGGATTATGGTGTAGAAGGTGTGGATTTCAGGGCGTGACATGGATTATGGTGTAGAAGGTGTGGATTTCAGGCGTGACATGGATTATGGTGTAGAAGGGATGGATTTCAGGGCGTGACATGGATTATGGTGTAGAAGGGGTGGATTTCAGGGCGTGACATGGATTATGGTGTAGAAGGGGTGGATTTCAGGGCGCGTGACATGGATTATGGTGTAAAAGGGGTGGATTTCAGGGCGTGAAATGGATTATGGCGTAAAAGGGGTAGATTTCAGGGCGTGGCATGGATTATGGTGTAGAAGCCGTGGATTTCAGGGCGTGACGTGAGTGGGGGGACGGGGAGTGAAGATTTCAAGACGTGACAGGGTAGGCGAACAAAGAGCGTTGATGCATGCAGGCGCGTGACGGGTGGGTGTATTGGGACAGATGTGGCGCGCAGATTCTAGTCGAAAGACACGCGGACGTATTGGGGCGAAGGGGCAATGAAGCAGGGCATGACACGGAGTGGGCGTATTGAGGCACAGGGGGCGAATAAAGGGCATGACACGGGGGTGGGCAGAGGGGAGCAGAGGGGGCAGATAAAGGGCATGACACGGGTGGACGT
Organism: Conus betulinus; assembly: GCA_016801955.1. Lineage (NCBI taxonomy): Eukaryota > Metazoa > Mollusca > Gastropoda > Neogastropoda > Conidae > Conus > Conus betulinus. The sequence goes on from JADBJO010001627.1 coordinate 76,132, forward strand.
ATAGGGCAGAGAGGGCGCAGATGAAGGGTGAGACAAGGGTGTTTTATTGAGGCAAAATGGGCGCAGATGAAATGATAGGCATATGGGACGGAAGGGGCGTGGATGAAGGACATAAAATGGTGGGTGTATCGGAGGGACAGGGGCAGATGAAGGGTATGACATGCTGAGTGTAGGAGGCATGTGGGGGGACGCGAACGAAGGGCACGCCATGGGTGTCTTACTGGGATAGAGATATTGTGGGTGTATTGGGGCAGAGGGCACGCCATGGGTGTCTTACTGGATAGAGATATTGTGGGTGTATTGGAGCAGAGGGCACGCCATGGGTGTCTTACTGGGATAGAGATATTGTGGGTGTATTGGGGCAGAGGGCACGCCATGGGTGTCTTACTGGGATAGAGATATTGTGGGTGTATTTGGGCAGAGGGCACACCATGGGTGTCTTACTGGGATAGAGATATTGTGGGTGTATTGGGGCAGAGGGCACGCCATGGGTGTCTTACTGGGATAGAGATATTGTGGGTGTATTGGGGCAGAGGGCACACCATGGGTGTCTTACTGGGATAGAGATAGTGTGGGTGTATTGGGGCAGAGGGCACGCCATGGGTGTCTTACTGGGATAGAGATATTGTGGGTGTATTGGGCAGAGGGCACACCATGGGTGTCTTACTGGGATAGAGATATTGGGGGTGTATTGGGGCAGAGGGCACACCATGGGGTGTCTTACTGGGATAGAGATATTGTGGGTGTATTGGGGCAGAGGGCATGCATGATGAAGGACGGACGTGATATTGTTGGTGTATTGGAGCAGAGGGCATGCAGATAAAGGACGTGACATTGTTGGTGTATTGGGGCAGAGGGCATGCAGATGAAGGACGTGACATTGTGGGTGTATTGGGGCAGAGGGCATGCAGATAAGGACGTGACATTGTTGGTGTATTGGGGCAGAGGGCATGCAGATGAAGGACGTGACATGTTGGTGTATTGGGGCAGAGGGCACGCAGATAAAGGACGTGACATTGTGGGTGTATTGGGGCAGAGGGCATGCAGATGAAAGGACGTGACATTGTGGGTGTATTGGGGCAGAGGGCACACAGATGAAGGACGTGACGTTGTGTGTATTGGAGCAGAGGGCACGCACGTTGATGAAGAGGCGTGACAATGGGTGTATTGGGGCAGAGGGCAGGCAGCTGAAGGGCGTGACATGGGTGTCTTATTGCGGTAGGGTGGTGAAGGGCGTGACATGGGTGTCTTATTGCGGTAGGGTGGTGAAGGGCGTGTGACATGGGTGTCTTATTGCGGTAGGGTGGTGAAGGGCGTGACATGGGTGTCTTATTGCGGTAGGGTGGTGAAGGGCGTGACATGGGTGTCT
>JADBJO010001627.1:82500-85000 GCA_016801955.1 Conus betulinus
CCTCTCCCCCATCCTCGTTCCCTGCTCCTTTAGGAATGGCTTGTTTGGTAGACCTCCTTGTCCTCTCTGCCATCCTCGTTCCCTGCTCCTTTAGGAATGGCTTGTTTGGTAGACCTCCTTGTCCTCTCTGCCATCCACGTTCCCTGCTCCTTTAGGAATGGCTTGTTTGGTAGACCTCCTTGCCCTCTCCGCCATCCTCGTTCCCTGCTCTCCTGTTTCCTGCCTCTTTTCTGTTCCATCAAGTTCTGTCCTCTGCATACACGTCCTTTTCCAACGTGGATCTTGCGCGCGCGCGCGCGCGCGCGCGCGCGTGTGTGTGTGTGTGTGTGTGTGTGTGTGTGTGTGTGTGTGTGTGTGTGTGTGTGTGTGTGTGTGTGTGTGTGAGAGAGAGACAGAGACCGAGTGCGTGTGTGTGTGTGTGTGTGTGCGCGCGCGCGTGCGCGCGCGTGTGTGTATGTGAGAGAGAGACCGAGAAAGAAAAGAGAGAGAGTGTATGTGTGTGTGTGCGTGTGTGTGCGTGCGTGCATGTGTGTGTGTGTGCGTGTGTGTGTGTGTGTGGGGGGGGGGGGGGGGGGGGGGGGGGGGGAGCAATTGCAATCCTTGATTAGTTCACCTATCTGTCAACTAGATGACGCTATAAATTCAAACGTGATTTGAACACAGGTTGTTGAAAAGATGATTTGAACACAAATTGTTGAAAAGATGATACGCCGCCAAAACATAGGCCTGTTACATTACAATCAAAACATAGATCTGTTACGTTACACTCAAAACATAGGCCTGTTACATTACAAGCAATACATAGACCTGTTCATTACAAGCTAAACACAGACCTGTTACATTACAAGCCAAACACAGACCTGTTACATTAAAAGCCAAACACAGACCTGTTACATTACAAGTCAAACACAAACCTGTTACATTTTGGGACGGATACAGATCAAGATGAGGATCCACAACCCGCTCAGCAAGAAAACGAAAACATACAAACAAATAAACATGCAAAGAAAACATACAAACAAAACAAACATGCAAAGGAAACATACAAACAAACATGTAAAGGAAACATACAAACAAACATGCAAAGGAAACATAACAGCAAACAAACATGCAAAGAAAACATACAAACAAACATGCAAGGAAACATACAAACAAACATGCAAAGGAAACATACAAACAAACAAGCAAACTTAATGTAGGCAAGAATATGACAACATGGGAAAAGTTAGTGCAGGAAGAAAACGTTGTAGGAAACGTTAAGGTCATGAAGAAACTGTAGAACTGTAGGAAAACCTTAGCATGATATCATCAGTTTCAAAGGGAAATGCATGCAGGCGGAAATTGAAACCAACTTAAAAGAAAAATCACCATTCCGCCGAACGAAAGTGACCAACAAACCACAAAACAAAACACGACGCGTTTCGACCTCTTTGGTCTTCTTCAGACAATACAAACAACATTCAAGACATTGAAAGCAAAAGAGGAACAATCTCAGATTGGGCGCAAAATAAATGTGAAAATATCGGGAAATTTGGCAAGGCAGAAAAAAAAACACACCAAAATAATGGGGGAGAAGGTAGAATTCAGTTCCAGTTTCATCAAGGTGTCACCGTGTGCGGACTAGTCCATATGCGCTACACCACATCGGCTAACTTTCCGGACCACACTGCACATGATTTAACGCTGATGGATAAATGAATCAATGACCGAGATGAGAGAATTTAAGAAGATGGTCTCGTGGCAACGACGAAGCAGATGTCTGACCAACGCACGAGCCCAACGCGCTGGTCAGACCTTGAGTACCTACCTAACATTGTCTGTGCTATCATCATATGTGCGTGCGGTGAGTGTGCACATCTGTGTGCGGGAAAAGGTAAGAAGAAGGAAGGAAGAAAGTAGAACAGTGCAAGAAAGAAGGAAACAATGAGGAGAAAAACAGGGCACTGCAGGAAAAAGAAAGGCAATGTGTGGGCGACAGCAAAAGAGGATAGGGAGGTGTGAAATATAGCAACAAAAGGAGGACAGCCTAGGGAAAAAAGGCAATGTACGGAAAGTTGAAAACAACAACAACAACACACAACAAAAAAAAATGTAGGACGAGAGGTAATTTACGTATGTTATTCGCATGTGTTACATAAGCAGCACGGGGAGATTAACAGCAAAGGGAGGGTGGAACACGACAGGGAGGGAGGGGGGAGGGACGGTAACGGAAATTGTGTTTTGCGTAACAAAAACGTATCCACCGAGTGACGTTGATGAAATTTGACTTTCCTCAAGGCACTGTGGTTCTGCCAGGGTTTCCCTTATGATGTATGAACGATGAACGACTGTTTCCTCAACACACTCTGGTTCTGCCAGCGTCTCCCTTACAATGTACGAACGATGAAAAGAAAATCCCAACGTGACGCACAGTTAAACGTGAGGAATGTAGGTCACGATGACACTGTCCTCTTCCCGCTTCCCTCCACCCCCCCCCCCCCCCCCCCCCCACTCCAGCCTC
>JADBJO010001627.1:122500-127500 GCA_016801955.1 Conus betulinus
TCTCTCAACTCTGCCCAATCTGTAAGATTAACAAACAACAAAACAAAAGAAAGAAAATAAAAGAAATAATAAAAAATGATGAAATTAAAACAAACAATTTGCTCTAGATATAGCACTGTGTGTCATAAATCCCTTGAACACGTTTCGATACAAGCACTACCTCCGAATATGGTTTTGACAATGATATTGCTCTTATTGATTTCAGTGTCTCGCCACATCTCTGATATTGCTCTTATTGATTTCAGTGTCTCGCCACATCTCAGACATTTCTCTTCCAGTATCTGCTGCCACCCCCCCTCCCTCCCCTCATCCCCCCCCCCCTCGTCTCTCCTCCACCTTCACACCCACTCGTTTTCCAGATCCGCGAGGCAGAGATGTTCGCGGCTGATCCAGTCTGATGAGGCAACCCCATTCTATTCTTGGCAGTGAGAAAGGTTTATTCGCCGGCAATGGGAGCAAATGGCAGAGGCAGTGCAAGTAGAAGTATAGCAGCAGCAGCAGCAGCAGCAGCAGTAGAGGGCAGTAGAAGTAATGGTAGTGGTAGTAGTAGTAGCCGTAGAAACAGCAGCGAAGGCAGTAGGATTAGGATAAGTAGAAGCATCAGCAGTATGACAGTAGAAGACGTAGTAGAGACAGGAGAGACAGTAGTAGTAGTAGTAGTAGTAGTAGTAGTAGTAGTAGTAGTAGTAGTAGTAATAGTAGTAGTAGTAGAAGTAGTAGTAGTAGAAGAAGGAGTAGTAGTAGTAGTAGTAGTAGTAGTAGTAGTAGTAGTAGCAGCAGCAGCAGCAGCAGCAGCAGCAGTAGTGGTTGGAGGAAGAGGAAAAGAAGGAGGAGGAGCCGAATCAGTGATGGTTGCAGTTACGATTGCAACCTGTCATACAAGGTGTTTGCTAATGTATTCATGGTCATGATAATGCTGTGACCAAAACTTTTTTCGATAACTTCAAAAGTGACAAGGGTGTTAGGGCATTCATTTTTTTTTTTTCTACAACTTTGATATTGAGTGAGGGATCAACATGGGTGGGAAAGGGAAAAGAAATGTCTGGACAACCCTACCAGATTTGTCATCTCCTGATCTTCACGCATACGCGCGCTCGAACACACACACACACACACACACACACACACACACACACACACACACACACACACACGCACACGCACGCACACACACACACACACACACACACACACAGATCATAGTTTTTACCAGCGCCGACAGACAGACACCTTTGCCTGTCCTCTACAGCAACGCCCCCGTCAGTTACCACTGGGAAAGCTGCCAGACCCGAACACACTGTTGCCCAGGATGGAGGATCCATTAGCACCATTCTTTTTTTTAAAGGACACAGCACCAACACCCCCCCCCCCCCCGACCCCCTACCCTGTCGCAGAATGTAAGAGAGTATTGACAAAGGTAATGGCCCGGGCAAAGTAGGTGTCTCATTGGTCTGTGAGACACAACCGCTCGTAGCTCTTTTTAATTTAAAGCATTTCTTTACTGAGCAAATATGTGTACGTAAACAAATCACAGAACTGAAGCAGCAACAAGTAATAGCTTATGGCATGGTCAATGATGAAACAAAACTTGCAACAATAAACACACTGGCGGAATTACATTGTCGACATTGATACGATGATGAGAAAGGAAATTGCTACGTATTGTAAGAGAAAAAAAAGGTAGAAAAATCTTAAATGAAATGAAAACAATAGGAAAGAAAGATGGAACGGATCACAAGAATCTAACAGTAAGGTGCTGAGACAATCTATTCAACAAGTATCATAATTCTTTTATGCACACAGATGTATATGAATTTGCACACATACAGAGAGAGAGAGAGAGAGAGAGAGAGAGAGAGAGAGAGAGAGAGAGAGAGAGAGAGAGAGAGAGAGAGAGAGAGAGAGAGAGAGAGAGAGATGCATCCTGTTTCTAAAAAATTTGTAGAACTCAGCCCTGTGTCGCAGTGAGATTAATGTAAAATGAAATTTGTTACTGAAAAAGGAGTATTAACTGGATGTTTTGGTATAAAGATACCAAGGTACGTTGCCTATGTGCTGGTAGCTTATGCAGTCTAAGCATCTTCTATTGGGGTTTCCAAAGCAACACATCAGAGCAGCATCTTTCCTTTCTCTTTGGTAGTTAGTTGGTGCTTTCTTAAAAGTAAAATCACGTTAAAATGAAAAAACCGGGAACTTTTCTGAGAGGTCAGAGAACTGGACCGAGATCTACAAGAAAAAACTACCCTTTGGATTATGATGATATATTTCTCTGTTAATGGCGCCAAATGCTATCACCTATCACCTATCCCGGGGTCTGAAAGACCGTTGGAGCGGCACAGACTTCGCATCCAGCTTCCCCCACTCCTCCCTGGTGCCATATCCACATGAGATAAAGAAGCCTACTTTGTGTCCGCAGTGTAGGACTAGCTGCACCGAGAGCTGACCAGCTTGTGTGATGACTGGGTGGGAAAGTATGGGTGACGGGGGGAGGTAAACTCCAAACTGAACAAGGTATAACCAAAGTCCTCGCCAGAGAGGCTTGAGCGAGGGGATTTGTAGTTCATCAGCCTGTGATTTCATCAAATGAGTTTAAAGGGTTCATAAATTAACCGAAAATTTACAATATGCTTACTGAGTGTTGGTGATTTTTAGTATTCAGTAAATAGATTTAGAAGAAAAATCATACTACTCTGCCGGACAAGAAGAACAAACAAATTACAAGACAAAATACGACGCGTTTTCGACCTCTTTGGCCTTCTTCAGGCAAGATAAAGAACATTCAGGACAATGAAACGAAGAACCAGCAATCACTTCTTTCCTCATGTTGGGCGAAAAATGGACGTTGGATCAAAACGAAGCCTTGGGGAAAGAGACAATGCGAGTTGATGATGATGATGATGATGATGATGATGATAATGATAGTAATAATGATGATGATGATGATAATGATAAATGATGATGATGAAACAATAGTCACTAACTTTTTATAAAAGTGACAATGTTGTAGGAACAATGGCTATAAATTACAAAAAAAGAAAGAAAGGATCACTATACAGACACTTTTTGGTAACAATGGTGACAATAGGGGTTGTAGTATCAACAATGGCTATAGACAACAGACAAATGGCTATACAGACAAAGAAAGGAATCAACAATGGCTATACAGACAGTAGGGGAGAAAGAAGAATCAACAATGGCTATACAGACAACAGGGGAGAAAGGAGAATCAACAATGGCTATACAGACAGGAGAGAAAAGAGAATCACAATGGCTATACAGACAACAGGGGAGAAAGAAGAATCAACAATGGCTATACAGACAGCAGGAGAGAAAAGAGAATCAACAATGGCTATACAGACAGCAGGGGAGAAAGAAGAAGAATCAACAATGGCTATACAGACAGCAGGGGAGAAAAGAGAAGGGTGAGAGGATTGTCAACAGCATGGTTGTAGTGGCAACTGTGTTAGCTTAGTCTCATGAAATAGCTCAGGATTTCTGTGTCGTTTATGCATGACGTAGCAGGTTGCGGGGCTATGTGTATGAAGAGAAAGGGAGAAGAATTTTTACAAAGAAACAGAATGTTCATGCATATATGGCCACATTACTTAAAGCTGGTGGAGGTTTCAGATTGGTATTGATATTTGTTTAGTTTTTAAGTGTGTATATTCATTTTTTTCCTCTAATCGTATTTACAAGATGAATTTTGCGTGTGTTCTCTGGTGTAAGTAGGCTTAGAGGGGCCTAGAGTAGAGTTGGTTTAAATGAGAAAATTATGAGTTTCAGCTCCTTGAATGTGTTTTAGCCAATGCAGGGCATTGTGTTCAAGTGGGGGGAATTGTCAAGGTCGTGAGACCTCGCACAAAAGGCCTTAAGCGCTTAGAGACAAAGGAATGTTGTACGTGGTAGAGAAATAGGTAATAGACCCATTAGCAGTACGCCTTACCTAGCGCACACAGTCGAACTGTGTCAAGGAGGACGAAATGGTCAGGTGACAGACGGCACCTAAGGTAGGAAGGACCTCCCGTGTTCGAACCTTCCCGATAGTGAAAAGGGAAAGGGATGTAACCACTAGGACCTCGGAGTGTCGAGTGAGCGCTAAATACTCAGTCAGCTGAGGTCGCTTTGTAAACAGTCCTTGAAGAGCAAGAGTCTGGGGCTCGTTCAAATGGTATTGCCGTGGGGCATTGTGTTGGTGCTGTTGTCAGGCTGGTGAATGCGCGTGGACGTTGTTGTCATAGCTTTTCTCCAGGATGATTACTGTGTAAAGTGACCCTCGAAGTTGGCGGGAAATTTCGATGTCCATCTGGTGCCAAGTGGTTGTTTGCTAATCAGTTCGGTAGGCGTGTGTGTAAATGTTGACGTGTGGAAGAATGTAGCGAAAGGGGAATTCAGGGTACTTGTGAAAAAGGTAGTGGAGAAGCAGTATGGACAAAGACATGGCCCGAAGGGAAATCCTTTGAGTTCATCCCTGTATAGACTGAGTGAGAACAACGTGACGGGAGAGGAGAATACCACCACGAGAGAGAGAGAGAGAGAGAGAGAGAGAGAGAGAGAGAGAGAGAGAGAGAGAGAGAGAGAGGAAGAGACATAGGAATAGAGAGAGAGGAGAGGAGAGTGAGCAGGACAGAGTAGAGTAGAGAGAAACGTGGTCTGGGAGACAGAAGTGACAGCAAGGTCTTAGGGTAAAAGACAAGCTAGAAGAGAAAAGACTGAATTTGAAGCCCAGAGGCGGGTGAAAGAGGCAAAGAAGAGTTTCTACGTCGAGATCCCACAGACGACCACGGAGACCCAGTCCTGAAACCTGGAGCCAGTCAACCAAGGGCGTCACCATCATCCAGTGCTGAAGAAAACTTGCAGAGACTTGTTCAAGAACTATGGTGTGGTGTGAAAGTGTGGTTGTGTGTGTGTGGAAACCTGGCCAGGTAAGAAGCCATTTTATTGTAACCTGGGATTAGGAAGTATTGATCTTCATGCTTGTTTATTCCATTTTTATACAATTG
>JADBJO010001627.1:132500-145000 GCA_016801955.1 Conus betulinus
AGAGAGAGAGAGAGAGGAGAGAGACAAAGACAGAGAGAGACCAGTGAGAGAGCGAGAACAACAGAGAGAGAGAGAGAGGAGAGAGAGAGAAACAAGATAGACAGACGAGAGAGAGAGAGAGGAGAGCGGAGAGAGAGAGAGAGAGACAGACAGACAGACAGACAAACAGACAGACAGACAGACAGAGACAGAGAGTGAGAGAGAGGGGGAGAGACATAAGTGAGGATGGCGGATGGTGATTAGGTCCAGATTAACGAAGGGTGATGAGGGGTGACAAGTTGACAGTCGTACAGATGTTCACAACCAGAACCTTACACGTACAACTCCCTCGCACAGACCTGACGACTGAAAAACTACAGTGGTACTCTCCCCTTCCTTGCATATGACGTGACGTCATCATGGCGATGGAGGGTGGTCAACGCTATGGGAAAAACATATTCGCTTCGATAGCTCTCAATCTACTTTTTAGCGAAAAAGGAAACAGTTATCTTCGTCAAGCAAAAAATGTTAATTGATTTAAAACAAAAATTTACTTTAAAAATTGTAGTGGTGATGAAAAGAAGTGTGAATACAAGACGTCAATGCTTCTAGCACGTGCTCAAGCTTATCTTGTGATTATACATGCTAGGGACTGTGGTCGAAAAGTCATCGTTAATTATAATTTAAACAGAAAGAACACTTGACTCGAAATGAGTTCTGGAAAACGTAAGCAGAAACTGAGACAACGATGAACACACACACACACACACACACACACACACACACCCACACACACAACCACACAAACACACACACACACAAACCAACACACACACACACAACAACACATACACTACAAACTCCACACACCACAACACAACACACACCTCCCACTGCCTCACAAACACCCCCCCCCCCCCCCAACACATTGTTACACACACACACACCCCACAAAGGAAGCAGAGACATATAGACCGAACTACAGAGACATATAGAGACACACACAGACACAGTAGAGACAGAGACACAGACGAGAGAGACCGTGACATACAGAACAACAGAGAGATAGATATAGAAGAGAGAAACAATATACCGAGGAGACACAGATAAGACACACAGAGCCCCCCACACCCAACAGAACAGACGACAAACAGACCGACCGACCTACGCGACCCCTACACACAAGAGCACACACCAAACACAATGGCACCCACACACACCCACAAACCCATTAAATCCCCCCCCCCCCCCGCAATTTGACAGTCGTACATATTTTCACACCAAAAAAACAACCTTACAGCGACAACTCCCCGCACAGACCCTGACTACTGAAAACTACAGTGTTGGGTACTCCTCCCTTCCTTTGTCATATGGACTGCCGTCATCATGGCGGATGATGGGTTCAACGCTATGGGAAGCATATTCGCTCGATAGCCTCTCTCTACTTTTTAGGGCGAAAAAGAAACAGTTTATCTCGTCCGCAAAAAATGGTATTGATTCAAAACAAAATTGTACTTTAAAAATTGTAGTGGTGAATGAAAAGAAGGTGAATCAACGTCAATGCTTCTAGCACGGGCTCAAGCTTATCTTTTGATTATACATCGCTGACTGTAGGTCGCAAAGTCATCCCCCCCCCCCTTTAAACAGAAGAACACTGACTTCGAAATGAGTTATGGAAACTGTAAGCAGAAACTGAGACCAACGCCTGACAACCACACACACCCACACACACCCACGCAGCAACACACACACACCCACATACGCCACCCACCACCCCCCCCCACCCACCACATACACACCCACACATATTAAACACACACACACATACACGCAAACACACACATCACACAAACACAACACACGCATAGAAACAGCACACACATACACATGTACACGCACACACATTCACATGCACGCAGACGCACCATTCACATGCACACACCACCACACACACACACACACACACACACACACACACACACACACACACACACACAACACACACACACACACACACACGCACGCACGCACGCACGCACCACACACACACACACACACACACACACCAACGAGGTAAGAGGAGCGCCCAAACGTAAAGCCGTTAGCACTTGATTGCTTCATCTGACACCCTGGCTGCAACACCAAGTAAGCACACAGCTAATCTAATCGTCACGCTGTCACGCTCCGCCATCATTTACATCCCTCCCAACCTCCAACTACCACCACTCCCACCCTCCCCCTCCTCCTCCTCTCCACACCACCTCCACACTCTCCTCTCCCCCCTACTCTGTCCGTTTTTGCTGCTCGTTGTGTCTTCACAAGTGCGTAAGTTAATGGGCGTGGATTCTAGTTAGTGATCAAAACATCATCAAAGTTGTGTATGTACAGGCCACACACCACAATGAGGATTTTGCTCTAAAAAAAACCTATATGATCCACATAAGCATTTGGAGGCTTCCATAAAGGTGAGCCATCATTTAATGTTAAACTGATAATTAATCAAAAAGAACAACCCCCCACCAATCCTTTCCCTTGTTTGGGGGGATTTCCAGCGATGACATCACATACAATCTTCAACCACACGACCTCTCCCTTTGTTGACGTCACAAATCAGACCCTTTGCCATCACCTGTGACCCTATCTTTGCGCCGGCTGTCCATAAATAGTCCCGTTCCTTGAATTGTAATTTCTCTGTTGGGAACCACCTGGCTTGTACCTTGATGGCCACATAAAAAAAAAAAAGAGCAGAATCAACTTTTACACACAATAAAAATGACATCAAAACAATCTAATTGTGCCAGTCTACGAATACTCGAGTCCTTAAGCAAGGCTTTGGGGCATTGATTTTTGGTCTGCAAGCCTGTATGAGGAAATGGGCGGAGAAATTGAAAAACAAAACACAAAAAGCAAAAAACAAAAAAAAACAAAAAAAGCAACATCAGCAACAACATATCAACCATCAGTAGCCTACTACAGTTTGTGGACAGAAGATTGGTTGTGGATAAACATGATCCACTTTCAACACAGAAGTCTTGTCAGGGGTTGTGCGATAGTGATTGCTATTCACATATACAACACGTTGCTCACTCACTCACTCACTCACTCACTCTCTCTCTCCTCTCTCTCTCTCTCTCTCTCTCTCTCTCTCTCTCTCTCTCTCTCTCTCTCTCAAAAAGATGTCGCACAATACAAATCAGTGTAAACAAAATAGATCTGTCTTTCTGTCTGCCTGTCTGTCTATCTGAATACTTCACATACGCATATGATGCATTTGAAAAAAAGAGACTGTCCATCTGTCTGTCCGTTTGTCTCTCTTTCTGAATTATTTCATATACACCTAACACATATTCGAAAAAAAGAGATATGAAAGCTGTTACTTCATATACACCCAACATAGATGTAAAAAAGACATATCAAAGCTGTTGGTCATTCCTTCAGGCGCCAGACGACGACGACTTCTGTTTCCAAAGGGGAGCAACACGTTGACGCGGCGCCGGTTCGTCTCCCTCTAAAAAGGGACGATAACTCAAATCGGGATATATTGCGACGTCTTTGAGTTGAAATATTAGACACCTACTGTTTCAGTGATTTCTCATGTTTGTTATGACTGATGATATATAAATATTAGAGACCTACTGTTTCAGTAATTTCTCATGTCGGCTCTGACTGATGATATAAATATTAGATACATACTGTTTCGGTAATTTCTCATGTTTGTTCTGACTGATGATATAAATATTAGATACCTACTGTTTCATTAATTTCTCGTGTTTGTTCTTACCGATGATGTAAAACATCTGGGGCAAAACAAAGGACTTACCAATCTGAGCTTTCTAAAGTCCATACTAGTTTAGGCGATAATATGTTCCGATTGCTGTTTTCAACGTGGAGAAAGGAACCAGGCTGATTTCAATACGAATGTGTCCAATGTCAGCAGCAGAGATTTGGCCCAGTTGTGCAAGATTCTCCAATTCTTTGCCACTTTTTAACATCAGTGTGTCACTCACTAAAAACAACAACAAATTTTTGATAACATTTTGTTCGTACAAAGCGGGACAGATATTGGTGCATTTTCCCCATTACATTACGACTCAATCAGGACAACTGAACAGTTCAGCCTGTTCAATCGCTCGCCAAGATCTATTAAGATAAATAAATGCCATATTCTTGGTGTATGTTAATAAGCTTACATTTTAAAACAGTCATCCCCATTATTTCCAAAGAACATTACTTCATTGAATGAATCCTTTGAAGTATCCAACCAGTCACACTATAGGCATGCAGCCAGTATAGAACGTAGACAATGAACTTCCCTCCCCCCACTCTCCTTCTATCCCCCCCTCCCATCCCCTCCCACCTCCGACCAGTACTTTTTTCCTCGATGTTAAATAAAGAGAAAAACAGTTTTTAAAAAAAAGGAAGAAGAAGAAGAAGAAGAAGAAGAAGAAGAAGAAAGAAGAAGAAGAAGAACAACAACAACAACAACAACAACAAGAAACAAACAACAAGCAAAGACACACGAACACCAGCGATGGCATTGCTTTCCTCTGATCTTCTGTATGAACCATCAAAACCCGAGGGGGGGGGGGGGGGGGGGGGGGGTACTTTCATGCGATCTCTTCATTTCCGCCCTTGAGCTGGCGTCAAAATCTTTTGCCATAAGATTAACATCATTTGCTGCAAGTGCGATGTGTCCACTCTCCTGATTTCCTTTATTACGCCGGCAACAATATCGCCTTCCGCAACATTGCCAGTGTAGACTGCTATAAGAACTATGCGTTTAAACAGACTAGATTTGTTTGCCTAAGGGTAAAGTTCCTGACCTAAAAGTGTGCTACAAGAACTATGCGTTTAAACAGACTAGATTTGTTTGCCTAAGGGTTCCTGACCTAAAAGTGAACACTGAACATTACGGTGTTTTGTTGTGTAACGAATGTCTGCTGTCACGAAAAGTTGAGGATAAAAGAGGTTGAATCTGCTACCGACTTTTTCTTCATGAATGTAACCACTTTTTCCCCCGACAATGGGGGCGGTGGTTAGGGTCTAACACAAGACGTACAGAGATGTGTTACCACAACAAGACAGCCCCCCCCCCCCCCCCCCCCCGGGCACCTTTTGCGCCAGCTGAACAGCTCTGTCGATCTCAGCAGCAAAGAGCTGCGACTCGAAGACATTGATTCCCAGTCTGCCCCACCCCCTTCTCCCCGATTTCATTTCAATCCGTTAATCGCCGAGCCGACCGCATGGGGCCATACCAAGACTACTCAGCCGTCCTTTCTATGTAGGCCTAATCCAGTAGTTGTCCCACTTGACCTGGAATAGATGCTGGAAATGAAGGCATGAGATCAACCCAAGGCCCAAGTGTGCTCCGTAAGATTTTTTATGTTTTTTTTTTTTTATATTTAACTTTTCATTTCAAAATCACACACACACACACACACACACACACACACACACACACACACACACACACACACACACACACACACGCGCGCGCACACACACACACACACACACACACACACACACACACACACACACACACATACATATATATATATATATATATATATATATATATATGTGTGTGTGTGTGTGTGTGTGTGGTGTGTGTGTGTGTGTGTGTGTGTGTGTTTAATTGTGACATTTCACAAATAAAAAAAAATATGGAAAAGGTTTACTACACTTCGGACCAAAAAAAGGAAAATTCAGACAAAAAAAATCAACACCGACAAATGGAAAACACGTAGACACACAAAATAAATGTGGATAGCTGCCAGCCATCGCTGACAAACAACATATCATTACATTTTGATCGTATCTCAGGGTATTAAGAAGTAATGTTTTATTGAATATGCGGACGTAATGATTATTACTCTTACCTGGCTCGGAGGTTTTCGTTGATTAGATTTTTCAATGGAGCATATAATTATCTTCGTTTTAACATTCGTTTACTTTCAATTAATTCATCATATTCATGCCAGTAAGTGTTACAGTTAACATAAGCGATGAACGTTTCAATTTCATACACGTCTTTCAATTATCTAATGAACACATTTACAAGAGGAAATTCATTTCATGATTTTTATTTGTTTCTGCAGCAAATTTAGCCAACAGCAGGATAAAGTCCAACACTCTCTCCGATCTCAAATCTGTTGTGCTCAAACACTGTTATTTTTTTCAGTTAATACGAAATAGGTTATATGCTACATCTGTCTCCAGTACGCAAGAATCGTTAGACTAAAACACAGCTGCGGTAAGCAAGAATCGTCAGGCTAAACACAACTGCAGTAAGCAAGAATCGTCACAGCTAAACACAACTCTGGTAAGCAAGAATCGTCAGGCTAAACACAACTCTGGTAAGAAAGAATTGTCAGGCTGGACACAACTGCGGTAAGCAAGAATCGTCAGGCTAAACACAACTCTGGTAAGCAAGAATCGTCCGGCTGGACACAACTCTGCTAAATAATAAACAAGTAAGGTAACTCTTGCTCCCATGATGAAAAACAAATGCATGCCCTCACTCCCTGAAGGGAGTCTCCTTGTTCGTTCTGTGTGCTCTGTGTTGCCATTTCCGCCAGGCGATTCGGTGTCAAAGACAGCACTGGTTTGGAGTTCTGGACATGTATTTATTTCATCATAGGACCAATAGTTACCCTACTTGTTTTGTTTATTTATTGCTGACTGTTACCTACCTCACTAAGATTTCCTTTGATACATCTCTGGTAAGCAAGAACCGTCAGGTTACACACAGGACCGCCTTACATCAGATTGCAGAGCTCTCTGCATGTGGTTCCCAGAAGGGCTGCATTGACATGAAACTATTGTCAAATGTCCTTCCAACTCTTCCATGGAATAATCCATGGTCAGAACCCTTCAAGGGAGGTAATTTGTGTTAGGATTCGTGTTCAGCGAGAGTGACTTCGCCGTTTTCATAGGACAGAAGCTGCTAGTGGCATGGCTGAAGTAATGATTTTCTTCATCAGTCAGCCAAACAGTTCAATCAAAGAGAGTAAACAACGCGAGTGTGACACGAGGTGTCTGTAATACTGACTGTCCACATGCCGATTGTTATCCTGGCGAGCACTTTAGATCGAATATTTGACTCCCTACATCTACCTGTTTGACCCATTGACTGGGAAAAGGTAACTCTTTTTGCAAAGGAAAGACAGGAGTTATCCCCCCCCCCCCCCCCCCCCCCCCCCAGGAATAGGTATACTACTACCAACATTCAGTTGAGGAGTGAGATGATCTTCAAGTAAATTGTAATCAGAGCATACTTTCAAATCAAACTACGGCGCATATAGACTCGCATGCATCATAAAAAAAGTGACCTAAAATGAAAGGGAAGAAGAACCATAAACCAGGCTAAAGTGTCTGATGGTTGATAAAGTGGCACAACTTTACAAATGCATCGCTGAGATAGTGATGATGATTTTGTTCTAAGAATTCGTCATGCCTTCACACTGAGAACAGCAGCTGATTATAACACACACACATACACACAACAACACACACGCGCGCCGCGGTGCTTACGACGTGAGAGAGCAGGCTACGAGAGTCGAGAGAGAGAGGGAGATGTGAGAGGAGCAGAGAAGAGAGGAGAGGGAGAGAGAGCCTTGACGAGAATGTGGGGAGGGGGGAGGACGAGAGAGAGAGGAGAGAGAGAGAGGAGAGACTCGAGAGAGAGAGAGAGAAGCGGAGAGAGAGGAGAGGAGGAGAGAGGAGATGGAGAGGAGGAGAGAGAGGAGGAGAGCGAGAGAGTTTCTAGATGGCCAAGGTCCGAGAGGGATACCGAACTTGTTATTATCAGCAGAATAAACAACATAAGAATCGGTCAAACAAACATTATGGAGGGCATCAACACACACTCTTGTGGCAGAGACGAGGACGGGAGGACAGCATGTTCTTTGTACACACACAGGCCCAGTCCCCGGTCGGACACATACACATGCCACACGCTGCGCCGCGCGGATTACGGAAGGGCGGAAAGAGAGCTGCGTGTCACAGACCCCGCCCCCCCGAGATCGTTGGAGGGTTGTCTAGAGATAGAAGATAGAGAGGAGGAGAGAGAGAGTTTAAACTAGTAGAGAGAGACTTCTCTAGAGAACGGATGAGCGCGAGAGAGTTGAGCAGAGGAGAGTGTTAGATAGCCAAGAGGTCCTACCGACCTTCGTTATAATACGTATCAGCAGAATAACACCAAAATATCGGTCAAACTGACAAACATTCTGGAAGTGTTCTTTTGTCTCCTTTTTAATTTCCTTCGTTGTGGAATATCCAAAGCCTCTGTGGCAGGAGGCCCGAGTCAATGCCAGAAATGTTTTCTATAATCTATAGACTGATCATATAAAGGGCTTTAGTATGTGATTTCTCTACAGAACATGAGACGTGTTTTTGTGTTCATTGACAACAATTTGATTACATCCGTCAATACAATGTCATACAGTGTACACTTTGATTAGGGAACATGAGACTTTTCTGTTTTTTTGATGTTTAAAATTGATAACAATGTGATGCTAGAAATGCGAGAGAACGAGTGATGAGGAGAGAGAGAGAGAGAGAGAGAGAGAGAGAGGAGAGAGAGAGAGAGAGAGAGAGAGAGAGAGAGAGAGGACAGAGAGAGATACAGACAGACAGACAGACAGAGAGAGAGAGAGAGAGAGAGAGAGAGAGAGAGAGAGAGAGAGAGAGAGAGAGAGAGAGAGGAGAGAGAGAGAGGGAGGAGAGAGATGGAAGGGAGAGAGGGGTGGAAGGCAGAGAGAGGGGGCAGGAGAGAGAGACAGACAGAGAATGTGTGTGTGTGTGTGTGGTGTGTGTGTGTGTGTGTGTGTGTGTGTGGTGTGTGTGTGTCCTCTTACACTTCACACTGACAAAGGCTAGGTGCCTGAAATAGAGGTGTGAACTTTGCGGTTTGCTTGGACACTAACGACTCTCTGATCTTTCACGCTTGGTCGTGGGTGGATCATTAGGGATCCGAGATCTAGGCTTCATTCACACACACACACACACACACACACACACACACACACACACACACACACACACACACACACACACACACACACACACACACACACACACGTGCGCGCGCAGAGAGAGAGAGAGAGAGAGAGAGAGAGAGAGAGAGAGAGAGAGAGAGAGAGAGAGACTTTTAGCTACATATTGAGCTCTGTGTGTGCGTGCGTGAGTGCGTGCGTGCGCGCGCGCGTGTGTGTGTGTGTGTGTGTGTGTGTGTGTGTGTGTGTACGCGCGCACTTGAGTGCATGCGTGCGTATGTACATGCGTGCGTGCGTGCGTGCGTGTGTGTAAAAGCATTCCTTCACACATGGACCTCGAATCAGAATGCCAAGTGGAGGATTTGGAGAGGACTGTATTCTGCACAGATCTGACCTCAAAAGGGAACACTTCCCATCACCCAGCTGCCAGAAATAAGAAGCGAACCCAATACCCCCTCCCCCCCCCTACTCCTTGAAGACCCCCAAGGGCTGGTGCCTGCCCCACACTGCCACAGAGAGCATTCCAACAGCCTGCAGAGGTCAAAGACAGGCAGGGGTGACTGGTATAGTGTCAGCTTGCTGGAAGGGTCTGGAATTTCATGCAGGATGCAGGGTCAGGTCTGTTGTCCACACAGGTGACCATGGTCAGGTCTGTTGTCCACACAGGTGACCATGGTCAGGTCTGTTGTCCACACAGGTGACCATGGTCAGGTCTGTTGCCCGCACAGGTGACCATGGTCAAGTCTGTGGTCCACACAGGTGACCATGGTCAGGTCTGTGGTGCACACAGGTGACCATGGTCAGGTCTGTTGCCCGCACAGGTGACCATGGTCAGGTCTGTTGCCCGCACAGGTGACCATGGTCAAGTCTGTTGCCCGCACAGGTGACCATGGTCAGGTCTGTTGTCCACACAGGTGACCATGGTCAGGTCTGTGGTCCACACAGGTGACCAGGGTCAGGTCTGTTGTTCATACAGGTGACCAGGGTCAGGAAAATGAGAGAGAGTCTTTTCTAGTCATGTTGCTGTATGGAGTTTCGACGTGTAGGTCCTTCGTTGAGAAATTTGACTGCTGTCTTATTGTTGTGCTTCACAGAATAAATATAATACATAGTTGTGGTACAAGTGTAAATTTTACTTGATACGCATATAGTTATGGTTCAAGCGTAAATTTGACTTGATACACGTATAGTTGTGGGTTCAAGCGTAAATTTTGCTTGATACACGTATAGTTAAGGTTCAAGCGTAAACTTTACTTGATACAAGTATAGTTGTGGTTCAAGCGTAAATCTTACTTGATACACGTACAGTTGTGGTTCATGCATTAATTTTATTGATACACGTATAGTTTGGCTGGCTGTAGCGCGAGCGTAAATGTTACTTGAGATACATATAATTGTGGTTCAAGCGTCACTTTTAGACGATCTAGTTTTAACGAGTAAGTATGCCCTCCGTCTTCAGTATCTTCCACTCTTTTGTTTGATTTCAAAAGAAGTCCTTGTCCCCCGCGATGTCTGCAACCATGAATGTTACTTTTTTCACAGTTCACATAGTTACTTAGTTACCGTAGCGAAAGTTTCTGGTGAGTTTATCCGTTAAAAGATTTGAAATGATCCCCTCTATATATCCATATACTTCAGTGGCATCAGAAGATTTTTGGCATTAGGGAAGAAGGGAGTGGACTGTGTGTGTGTGTGTGTGTGTGTGTGTGTGTGTGTGTGTGTGTGTGTGTGTGTGTGTGTGTGTGTGTGTGTGTGTGTGTGTGTGTGTGTGTGATCGAACTGAAAAAGAACGTTCATGCGGTCTTCCAGATTTCTAAAAAGGGCAGGTGGATGGATGGGGGGTGGGGGGGGGGGGGGGGGGGGGGGGGGGGGGGGGGCGAGGGGGACGTATGTTCAAAATTTTCTTAGGGGGAGGGGAGGGGGGGGGGGGGGGGGGGGGGGGGGAGTAGGGGGTTACTTCAATTTTCCATATTCCATTCCAAAATTTTAGAGAGGGTATTTTCTTCTCTTCCAAATTCCTGTAAACGGTTAGGGGGAAGGGGGTGGGGGAGGTTTCGCTCAATAATATGTGCCGTCCATCTGTTTGTCTGTCTGTCTGTCTGTCTACCTGTCTGTCTGTCTACCTGTCTGTCTCTGTCTCTCTGTTGAACAATTTACTGGACGGGGTAAAACAAGTGCAGGCTAACAATTCCTCCATCGTTTTACATTAATGACTTGGCAAAGATTGGATGGGAAAAAAGGCAAGGGGAGGGGTGGGGGATGGAAGATAAAGACAAGACGAGAACGAAACGTCAGGGAAATAGGAATATAAAATCCTTCACCAGCAACCTAGGGGAATCATCGACCCCATCTGGAAGACAGAACCATTCATATTGCCTTTCGTCCGCTGGATTAGACTAGTCAGGGAGGCACGGCTGACTGTGTCTGTGGGTCCTTTGACATCAAATAGAGATATACCACAGTCTATAATTGTGTGGTATTTTCACCACCAAGGGTTCAAAAACGGAATCCAACAGCACCCTAAAGCAACCAGCGAAAGATAGAAAAGTGAAACGAAAAGGAAGTGTGGAGGGGGGGGGGGGGGGGGGGGGGGGGGGGGGGGGGGGGGGGGGGGGGGGGGCATCTTCATGAAGCCTCAAATCAGCATCTTGTGTCCACTGGTATATCCATCTCCCTGTACGCAGGCAAGATACGACCACCCCCTCCCACCCCCCACCCCCACCCCCAGCGGATCTGACAGGAAGAATCCATGCCATGGAAACGAGATTTACTACAAGATGTTAAACAGTACATAAATCACACATCAGGCATACTGATCATATCGCCAATCAGCACTCAGGAAGATACGAAACCTACTGATAGGAGTGAGCAAAAAAAAAACAAACAAACAAACAAACAAAAAAAAAACTACGGTCTGTAAGGCCATGCAACAAGACTCAGTAGCCTTGCTAAAACCCTCCTCCAGGGAACTGCTGAATGGGGAGACTGAGTAGCCTTGCTAAAACCCTCCTCCAGGGAACTGCTGAATGGGGAGACTCAGTAGCCTTGCTAAAACCCTCCTCCAGGGAACTGCTGAATGGGGGAGACTGAGTAGCCTTACTAAAACCCTCCTCCAGGGAACTGCTGAATGGGGGAGACTCAGTAGCCTTGCTAAAACCCTCCTCCAGGGAACTGCTGAATGGGGAGACTCAGTAGCCTTGCTAAAACCCTCCTCCAGGGAACTGCTGACGTGGGGAGACTCAGTAGCCTTACTATCACCCCCTCCTCCAGGGAACTGTTCAATGGGGAGACTCGGTAGCCTTGCTAAAACCCCCCTCCAGGGATCTGCTGAATGGGGAGACTCAGTAGCCTTGCTATAAACCCTCCTCCAGGGAACTGCTGAATGGGGAGACTCAGTAGCTTGCTTGCTAAAACCCTCCTCCAGGGAATTGCTGAATGGGGAGACGGAAGAAAACAACTGCATGGACTGACAACATTGCAGCGTGGACAGAGGAAAAAAACAATTGATTGAGTGACAACATT
>JADBJO010001627.1:152500-162500 GCA_016801955.1 Conus betulinus
GCTTTGCACAGACAATGTAGGAGTGTGAGCCAATGACGGCACCATTGAAGGACCTCAGAGCCGACTTTTACTGCTGCCAGATGGATCGTCGGCTGTCTGGCATTTGCTGCAGCGGCTTTTATGACGGAACAAAGGTACTGCACAATGAGTTAGACTCCCAGGGGGAATAACCCTGTGCCTTGGGAGGTCTGACCAAACGTGCTCATGACGTCATCGATCTGGGGGGTTAAATTTACCGGAAGCGCAAAGTCAGCAAATGAGAGAACTTTTTGTTTCAAAGTTGCTGCAGTGGCAAATGATGGTAACTTATTTTTTCAAACATTTTTTTTTTTTTAACTTTTTACAATATTTTACACAGTAAAGTCAAAAACAAAAGAAAAGGGTGAGAAAAAAAACAAAAAAAACAATAACAACATCATCTTCCCACCCATCCCCCTCCCCGAACAAACACCAACCCACTCCCTCTCTCCTCTCGCCCCCCCCCCACCCCACCTCATCAAACTGTTGACAACATGTTGATCAGATATTACACACGTGTGTCTATCTTTTAATATAGTTACAATACAACATACAATAAAGCATTCAATAAAGCGTGCATATTACAATTATATCAAAGCATATGCATGTCCGGGGGTACAGAGCGTAGGTGGACAGACCGATAAATACATACAGACATACAAACGATGGTAACTTAAGTGATGTTAGGGTTTGTTTGGTTGAATGTTTGAGTTGAGTTATGAAAGAATTCTCATCGTTTACTCGCAAGCTTTGAACAGGGGGTAAGTTTTGTAGTGGCTAGCTTAGTTTGGATGAAACTGTTGACTAACAAAATTGATGAATCAGATGCAGGAAGATAAATCGGCTGCAGAGTGAGATTCTGGACTACTCATTGCATCATCACTACGACGCGAGTACGTAAGTCTACGGGGTATTTTTAACGCAGTAAATTGAAGGTTTTATAATGATACAAAATACTTCAATTGTACATTGTCTGTGGAGGGACTTCTGGCTAAATCAGAAAAAAATGAAACATGTAACCACGCATTCAGTTTTAAAACATTACGTGATGTGAATTTCTGTAGGGTATATTTTTTCTGGTAGATTATGAAAAATGAAGCTATAAACTAATGTGTGTGTGTGTGTGTGTGTGTGTGTGTGTGTGTGTGTGTGTGTGTGTGTGTGTGTGTGTGTGTGTGTGTGTGTGTGTGTGCGTGTGTGCGTGTGTGCGTGCGTGCTTGCGTGCGTGTGTGGATTTCTGTAGAGTACAATTTTGTGCAAGTGTGTGTGTGTGTGTGTGTGTGTGTGTGTGTGTGTGTGTGTGTGTGTGTGTGTGTGTGTGTGTGTGTGTGTGTGTGTGTGTGTGTGTGTGTGTTTGTTTGTTTGTTTGTGTGTGTGTGTGTGTGTGTGTGTGTGTGTGTGTGTGTGTGTGTGTGTGTGTGTGTGGGTGAGTGCGCGCGCGCGTGTGTGTGTGTGTATGTGCATGTGTTCGTTCGTTCTTTAATTTAACGTCTATTCACCTAACAGTGTGTGTGTGTGTGTGTGTGTGTGTGTGTGTGTGTGTGTGTGTGTGTGTGTGTGTGATGACGGGTCAGGTTTTGTAAGAAAGCTGGTCATGACAGGAAGAGAGCCTCGATGTGGTCGAGGACCTCTAAAAGCCCGGATATCATTAGATTGATAACTGACTGTTTTTGATGGCAACCAGGGCACTCGGACTTCTTCTGTCTGTCTCTCTGTTTGTCTTCCTTTGTCTGTTTTTGTCTGTCTGTCTGTCTGTCTGTCTGTCTCTCACTCTTTCTCTCTGTCTCTGTCTCCCTACCTCTTTGTCACGATGTGAATTTTGAAATATAGCTCTTTCACCTCCTCCCCGCACGCCCCTTCATTCCTTACCCACTCCCAGCGGCCCTCCCCAGCCTCACCACTCCCACTTCCCTTCTCTACCTCCTCCCAGCTGCCGTCCCCAGCCTCACCACTCCCACTTCCCTTCCTTCTCTACCTCCATGCATTGCGGCCCTCCCCAGCCTCACCACTCCCATTTCCCTTCTCTACCTCCATGCATTGCGGCCTCCCCAGCCTCACCACTCCCACTTCCCTTCTCTACCTCCATGCATTGCGGCCCTCCCCAGCCTCACCACTCCCCATTCCCTTCTCTACCTCCATGCATTGCGGCCCTCCCCAGCTTCACCACTCCCATTTCCCTTCTCTACCTCCATGCATTGCGGCCCTCCCCAGCTTCACCACTCCCATTTCCTTCTCTACCTCCATGCATTGCGGCGGCTCCTCCCCAGCCCTCACCACTCCCACTTCCCTTCTCTACCTCCATGCATTGCGGCCCTCCCCAGCCTCACCACTCCCATTTCCATTCTACCTCCATGCATTGTGACCGAAGGCTGACGTACATCAACATTCTGAGTTCAGAGTTCTGACTCTCTGTCTCTCTCTCTCTCTCTCTCTCTCTCTCTCTCTCTCTCTCTCTCTCTCTGTATGTCTCTCTGTCTGTCTCTATCTATGTCTCTTTTTGTCTCTTTCTTCTCTTTTTTGTCTCTGTCTCTCTCTCTCTCTGTGTCTCTGTCTCTCGCTCTGTGTCTCTGTCTCCCTTTTGTCTCTGTCTCTGTCTCTCTTTGTCTCTGTATCTGTCTTTCTCTCTCACTCTCTTTGTTGTATTATTACTGTACTGTGTAACCTCATCGTTACATTTTCTTCTGTACGAAGATGGGGCTGCTGGCAATGAAAGGAGCGTGCTGCTATGGTAGAGTCCACCCCCTCCCCACCCTCCACCCACCGGAATTTTTGACCCATTGTCTTCTGTCTGAATTTGTCTCCTTTGCACCCTGCTACGTTATGTATGCCGGTGGGTCATACCTGACTTTGTACCTTGTACACTATCTGAGTTTGTACCTCTTTCATTCTGTCGCGTCGGACAACGTAAACCCTTTGTTCCTTTCCTGACTTTGTACCCTTTGTATTCTGCCTAACTATGTTTACCCTTATTGCTGTGCTGGACTTTGTTTCGACTGTATCCTGCAAAATGATGTATATCCTTTGTACTGTACTGGACTGTTTTATCTTTGTACTCTATCAGACTATACTGTTTATCTTTGTACTCTATCAGACTATACTGTTTGTACTCTATCAGACTATACTGTTTATCTTTGTACTCTATCAGACTAACTATACCTTTGCATGTAGCTGGCTATTGCGCCGACTGTACTCACCCAGACTCGTATATCCTTAGTATTCTGCTAGACTTTGTACCTGTTGCACCCTGCAAGACGTACTCTGATGAACTTTTTATTTCTCATCTTTTGTCAGGCGTTATACCTAACCTAATGTACTCAGCCAGATTATGTATATCCTTTGTACCCTGGCTGATTTTGTACCCGTTGTACTCTGCCGAGCTATGTACACTGTACTTTGCTGGGCTTTGTACTGACTACACTCACCCAGACTTTATATACTCTGTACTTTGCCGGGCTTTGTACACGTTGTACTCAGCCAGATTAAGTACATTCAACGTACTCTGCCGGGACTTTGTACCCATTGCTCTCCGCCTAACTTTCTTCCCATTAACATGCTGGCTCCACAACTAAGCAATGATTGTCGTCAGTAGAGGGCTTAGTAGGTGGTGTCCAGAACAGGCGCCACTGAACACCATCAAAGTGACTCGACAGCAGTGCAGTGTCTCCCCCCAGTGGGTTGCCTCTTGACAACTTGACTTTGACTGCTCCCTGTGGATTGCAGGTGCCGGGACTGTGACGGGCGGGGCAGGGCTGTGGCTGTGGGGCGGGGGGGGTCGGCATGAGCAGCATGGGGCAATGTCACTGAGGTGGCACAAAGATGGGGCATATAAGCAAGAACAGTTTCTAACCATTGTGTTTTTGCCTGGCATTTTATCGTTCGACCTCGCGCATACTTGCACACATACCGTTGTACTTCGATAAACTTTGTACTCATTATATTTTTCCGGACTTTTTATGCATTGTACTCCGCCGGACTTTGAGACGATGTTGTTAAACTAAAGATAGCGTCGTAGTCTATGCGTTTACACCTCTCTCAGCTCCATTGGACAGCACAATGCAATTGTTTCGAGAATGTTTCTTGTGTCTGAAAGTTGATTTGCCTTCTTTTTTCCTATGCCCATCAAGGTACATGCCCGGTGGTTCCCAGCACACGGTCTGAAACGAAAGGAATGT
Source organism: Conus betulinus (assembly GCA_016801955.1). Taxonomy (NCBI): domain Eukaryota; kingdom Metazoa; phylum Mollusca; class Gastropoda; order Neogastropoda; family Conidae; genus Conus; species Conus betulinus. The sequence continues at coordinate 156,691 of JADBJO010001627.1, forward strand.
GACATTCAGGAGGAACCAGCCGACACAAAGATAGGGTCAACGGGTGATTTAATGGTCTGAAATGTGACGTTAACCAAGAGGGAAGGTCATGTATTTGAAGAATGGGAATGATGTCATCGGTGGAAAAAGAAAGTGAAATGATTAGTAGGGAGTTATTCTTTTGATCAATCATCAGTTTAACACATTAAATGCTAGCTCAAATTTATGCTAGGCCTAAAAACGCTTAAAGGAATTCTGTATTGATTTAGAGCAGAAGAGAAATCCTAACTGTGGCGTGTAACCTGCCGATTTGGCGCTCTACCATCCGCCATGGGAGGGTACGCTAGTTACACTCACATGCCATAGAGACTTGAAACCTGTCGCTGGTTATACTATCTACCCTCCCTACCCCCCCCCCCCCCCCCTCAACCCCTTCACCCCAGGGTCCAAACATTGCGTCCGAAGGATTCCATGCGCTGTTGGTTTGGCCATGCATGACGTCACGGTGGGGTCCCTGAGGCACGAACTGTGGGAGGTGTGCATTCATGAAGCTGGTGAAACCTTTGTACATTCACGTCTGGTCTGTGTCTGTTGATGACGCGGCGGATGTTGGTGACGCTACAGGGTCACGTGGAAGTTATTTTCCGGCTCTCGCCTGCTGCCCTCAACTTCTGACGGTTTGCTGTCTTCCCCACACATTTTTCTTTTTTTTTAGTTGTATGATTGTTCTTTTCTTTTTTTCTTGTGTGTGTGTGTGTGTGTGTGTGTGTGTGTGTGTGTGTGTGTGTGTGTGTGTGTGTGTTTCTGAATTTCTATCTTTTCTGGTATGTGTTTGAAATTGTCTTTCTATCTCTCTAATCTTTCTAATTTTTGTCTTCCATTTTTCATCTTTCTGTATGTTCCTCCTTTTTTTTTGTCTGTGTGTCTATCTGTCTTTCTCTCAGTCTTTCAGTCTGTCTTAATTCTGATCTTTTTGTCTTACCGTTTTCCTTTATTTCTTTTGGTCTCTTTTCTCCCTTTTTCCCCCTCTCACTCCATGTCGCTCTGCCTCTGTCTTTGTCTCTGTCTGTCTGTCTGTCTGTCTGTCTCTGTTTCTGTCTGTCTGTCTCCATCTGTCTCTCCCCCCCCCCCCCCCTCTCTCCGTGCGCGCGCGCACGTGCGTGCGTGCAAACGTGTGCGTGCGAACTTGCGAACGAGAGAGCGAGCGAGTGTGTGTGTGTGTGTGTGTGTGTGTGTGTGTGTGTGTGTGTGTGTGTGTGTGTGTGTGTGTGTGTGTTTTGTGTGTGTGTGTGTGTGTGTGTGTGTGTGTGTGTTGTGTGTGTTTACGTTTTGTTTATTCTTTTTCATTTTCTTGTTTCCATTTCTACTTCTTACTGCCCCTTATTTTTCTTTGTTTTCTCTTTCCCTTTCTCTCGTAATAGATTTTTCTGTTTTCTGTGTTGTACTCATGCACCTAGAGAAAGTCCATCTGACGAATAAAAGAAAGAGAAGGGGACCATTTGAGAGGAACCAGCTGGCACAAAGATAGAGTCAGGGGTGAGTGAGGAGGCCTGAAATGCGACGTCAGCTACGGGGAAGGTCATGTATTTGAAGACTGAATGATGTCGTCAGTGGAAATATAAAACAGAAATAAAAACCAACCAGAGAAACAAACAAACAAAAAGAATCCAAGTGAAATGATTCGTGGGAGAGTTGTTCTTTTGATTAATCATCAGTATAATATCGAATACTGGCTCAATCTGACACTAGGCCTCAAAACTCTTACATGGACTCTCTAGCGGTTGAGAGTTAAAAAAAAAATCCTAATTGTGGCTTGTGGCCTGCCGATTTGGCGCTCTCCCCTCAAACATGGGAGAGTACTCTAGATACACTCGCATGTCACGTGGACTCCAAACCTGTCGCTGATGGTGGCATGGATACCCTATTCACCCCCAGAGCCTTGGCAGGGTCCACACGCCACAATTAGGATTTGGGACATAAACACTGTATTATCCATGTAGGCATTTTGTGGCCTACCCTAAGTTTGAGCCAGTATTTAATGTTGAATTGAGAAGTGATTAAAAGAATAGCCTCCCCACCAATTATTCTTCTTGTTTTGGTGGATTTTCACTGCTGAAATCACATACATCTCTTCAAGTACATGACATTCCATTTAGTTGATGTCGCATTTCAGGCCTTTGCACTCACCTGTGACACTATCTTTGCGCCAGCTGGAAGCCCCCAAACAGTCCCATTCCTTTGATTTTAATGTCTGCTTGGAACCACCTGGCTTGTACCTTGATGGCCATAGGAAAGAAAATGAGGAGAATCAACTCTCAGACACAATAAACATTCTCAAATGAATCTTATTGTGCCAGCCTATAAATACTTGACTCCTTAAGCAGGGCCTTTGCGAATTAATTTTGGTGTGCAGCCTGTGACTGTGGATTCGGAAAACACTCTACCATCTGCTATATTTCCAACGACAGTGGTGGGAGTGGGGAGGAGGAGAGGGACAGAGTATTCTAAACACACTTGCATGCCATGTGGACTCAAACCTCTCGCTGATGATGTTATGGATACCCTCCCATCCTCACCCCAACCCCCCACCCCCCACCCCGAGGGCCCTAACACCGCGTGCGAAGGATTCCATGCGCCGTTGGATTGTCCATGCATGACGTCACGTCGGGGTTCCGGAGGCACGGTGAAGTGTGGGAGGTGTGGCAATCATGAGGCCCGTAAGGCCTTTGGATAGTCACGTCTGGTCTGTGTCTGTTGACGACGCGGCGGGTGTTGTGACGCTACAGAGACACGTGGGAGTCATTTTCTGGCTCTCGCCTGTTGCCCTCAACTTCTGAGGGTTTGCTGTCTTCTTCCACACATTTTGTTTTCGTTGTTCAGTTGTTCTTGTTTTTCTTTCTTTTTTTGTCTGCCTGTGTGTGTGTCTATCTGAATTTCTATCTTTCCTGGTGTCTGTTTAACATTTTCTTGCAGTCACTTTATTCATTTTAGATTTTTGTCTTTCACTACTATTTTTTTGCTTTAAACTTTTTTCTTTTACTTTTTTTTACACTTTTTTGTGTGTCCATCTGTCTTTCTTTTAGATCGATTTTTTTCTCTGAATTTTGCCCTTTATTTCTTCCATTATTCTTTTTCATGCTTTTCTCTCTGTCTCTGTCTGCCACTCTCCCCCCCCCCCCCTCTCTCTCTCTCTCTCTCTCTCTCTCTCTCTCTCTCTCCCTCTTTCTCGCGCTGCGCGCGCGCGCGTTATCTATGTGTGTGTGTGTGTGTGTGTGTGTGTGTGTGTGTGTGTGTGTGTGTGTGTGCACCTATATGCATGTGTTTCCTTTCATTCTCTATTTCTTTCTTCTTTTCCACTTTCTAATTTCCATCCTTCCTTCATGCCTCCCCTTACTTTTTTTCTCCATTTCCGTTTTTTTTTTCTTTCTTCTCTTCACAGATGTTTTCTGTTTTGTGTGTTATTCTCATGCATCTAGACGAGTCCATCTGACGTCACACTCACCCACTTGGTTGATGCTCCAGGCCACAGTCCAGAGATGTCTGACAAAACCCAACGTTCCTTCCAACAGGCTGATGTCGTGTGCAGTTCCAGCACGTCATATCACCAGACTTCTCTCAACAACAACAACAACAAAAAAAAAAAAAAAAAAAAAAAAAAAAAAAAAAAAAAAAAAAAAAAAAGAAAAAAAAAAAAAAAACGAGAAAAATAATAATAATAAAAACAACGAAACAAGAACTAAGAAAAGAAAAAAACCGGTGGATCGATGAGTGTTCTGTGCCTGTCGTCAAAGGTGAAGCCTCTCTATAGTATTATATCATGATTACCCCCATTGTCATTTTGCAGCACGGCCACGCTAGTGAAGTGATGTTGTGTTAGCTGTGTGAACGTTGATAGCAGTACCCAGCCCTGATGTCCTAATAATCCACTGTGGATGGCTGAGCTACAAGCAGCATGCATGATGTGTCTTGAGAGGGGGCTCCCCATCTTCCAATGGAAACACGTTTGGAGTCTTCTGTCTTTGCCTTGAAACTTTTCTTTTTACTGTCCCATCTTCTGTGCCGTTTTAGTGGCATTGCACCCAGCTTGCTTGTTCCAACCCTCCTGTCAACAGCCACACACACACACACACACACACACACACACACACACACACACACACACACACACACACACACACAGAGAGAGAGAGAGAGAGAGAGAGAGAGAGAGAGGAGAGACGAGATGTACGGAGAGAGAGGAGAGAGAGAGAGAGAAAGGATGAATGTGTGTGATGTGTGTGAATGAGTGGTTATTCATGCAGGCCACAGCCCCTCATGAAGGGGTAAATGTACAATATATAACACTTCATCATACCAGTTTCAAAACAAATACGTCAACAACGACTATGGCCATCATAATGCAGCAATATGAAGTAGTTGTTTCTCTCTATTTGAAAGCTTTATACATCAATCAATGAAACAATGAAAATCTGCGTATAACATCAGATTTGGTACATTCCATCACTGAACTTACTTTAAAGAAACAATGTTCTCAATAATATGTAGGCTTCAAAATTTCCCCTAATTTCTTTTAACCTTTGGCAAACAAAGAACGAAGTGTATTTCATCTTTTGTAGACATCTGACATAATGGACACATCAGATTGCAGTCTGTACAAGATTGATACCTGAAAAGATGTACATTCAATTCAGAGAGAGAGAGAGAGAGAGAGAGAGAGAGAGAGAGAGAGGGACGAGAGAGAGAGAGAGAGAGAGAGAGAGAGAGAGAGAGAACATGGAGAGAGGGAAACACAGAGACAGAGAGTCAGGGACAAAGAGAGACAGAGAGAGAGATTTATAATAAAAGAGACAGAGATAAAGAGAGAAAAAGTTTAAAAGCAACATAGTCTCTGAGTCAGCTTGACCTCTCTGGGAAGATGACGGTGGGGGAACCATGATATAACACACCAGACACAGCAACGTCCTCTGATGTGTACACAGAGCAGTCTGCATTCTGATTCTCGGGGGGCACGTGCGGCACACTGACGCTGACAGTTGTCTCTACTGTGCTCTGTCTTCTTCACAGGGGAGCAGTCAATGTCAAGTCGTCAAGAGAGGCAAACCCACCGGAGAAGACACCGCACTGCTGCCGTCGGTGGTGTTCAGTGGCGCCTGTTCTGATGCAACATAGTGTGGACATCACCTACTAAGCCCCCTACTGACGACAATAATGACTTTAGTCGAGGAGAGTCCCGTGTGACATTAGTGTAGGTCTTCGGCAAAGGCGTCAGTGTGCTGATGTTGTCTGGAAACGGGGTAAGTGGGCTAGTGCCGTACCGACTCCATTACCATAATAGTGACGTACCGACTCCATCATGTCTAGTGACGTACCGACTCCATTACCATAATAGTGACGTACCGACTCCATCATGTCTAGTGACGTACCGACTCCATTACCATAATGTCTGGTTCTGGAAGAGAAATGTTCGGACAGCAGATCTCTCACCTACAACTACTACTCAGGTCACCCACTAAGGACGGGGGATGCCGCTAAACATCAACTTTGAGGCACATTCTATGAGATTTTTTTTTTTTAAACAGAAAGCATAATGAACCCGCCAGGGAAAGGTGACAAAACAAATTGCAAGACAAAAGAAAAGAACACCCATCTTGCGCTGAATTTCAGATCAGTGACTGCTCGTTCTTCGTTTTCATTGTCCTGAATGTTGTTTATCTTGCCTGAAAAAGGCCAAGAGGTCAAAACGCGTCGTGTTTTGTCTGTAAATTGTTTGTCCCCTTTTGTCTGGTGGATTATTGTTATATTTCTCTTAAAAAAACGGTGTCAACATCTGC
>JADBJO010001627.1:177500-180000 GCA_016801955.1 Conus betulinus
CATGGCAAAATGCACTTTGACTGAGGAACAATGACACACACATACACACACACACACAACACACACCACACACCACACAACACACAACACACACACACACACACACACACCTACACGCACAGGCACGCGCGCACACACCACGGAAGCACACATACACCACACACACACACACACACACACACACACACACACACACACACACACACCCACACCACACACGCACAGGCACGCGCGCACACACACGGAAGCACACACACACAACACACACCACACCACACACACACACACCACACACACACACACACACACACACACACGCTCGCGCGCGCACACACGTACAAACGCACGCAACACACATTCACACACACGCACACGCGCATTCACACACACCACACACACAACACACACACACACACACACACACACACACACACACGCACGCACACACACACATGCATACACACATACACACACACGCGCACGCACGTTGAGAGAGAGAGAGAGAGAGAGAGAGAGAGAGAAGAGGGGGAGGGAGAGAGCATCGATTGACGCTTCATTTCTTTCTTTAACTTGACTTCTGCCCCCATTATTTTTTTTATTTTTTTTTTTGATTTTTTTTTTTTTGCTGTGTCCCAACCTCTGCGCACACCTCAGAGGCAGTGCACCCAACGCACGCCGTCCGCTCATTCCGACAACCCCGTCCACAGCCACAGGCCCGGTCGGAACCCGCCGCAGCCCCAGGCACCGGCAATCCACAGGGAGCGGTCAATGTCAAGTCGTCAAAGAGGCAACCCACCGGAGGAGACACTGCCCACTGCTGCCAATCACTTCAGTGGTGTTCAGTGGCGCCTGTTCTGATCTAACATACGCAGGACACCACCTACTAAGAACCCCCCCTACTGACGACAATAATTGCTTAGTCGCGGAGCCGGCGTGAGTGAGCTCTCCCTCCGGAGGGCGCCACCACGTCCGTCCAACGACAGCCCAGTACCCCCCCCATGGACTCGCCGATACCGGTGACCCGGACGGAACCAAACCAAGGCCACAGACGTGGAGAGGACGTCGATATTGAAGTCACCATGAAGCAGGGCATGAGGGCCACAGAATTTGAGACTTTTTTTTATGCTGATCCATGAGAATGAGGATGATTAAGATGATGCTACGGATTTCATTTCGGTCTGAGACTACATGACAGGGCTGTACTCTACGCTTCCTTTCATAATATATACCGGCGTCAACCAGGCCCGAGAGATACAGCACCTGCAGTGTTGGTCAGGAAATTTGAGCAACACTCTCAGAAACGCATCCATTAAAGTGGATGAAACTCGACTGTGTTGTCCCAGTCTTCCCAACTGAGCCCGCAGCAAACTCAGCTCTGGGTAGGAGCCGTCGGGGCAGAAAAACCCCACATGACTTCTGATTGGATTCGAACCGACCTCCCAGCCGGGAGTCCGCGACGCTAACCACTTCGCCACGGCGGCTGGAAATTCTGTCCATTTACATGGCAGTGTACGCGCGTGGATTCCTGTCACTGTTTTAACTACACATACGCGAATATTTACATGTGTGTGCATCCGTGAGTGAGTGAGTGAGTGTGCGTGTGTGTGTGTGTGTGTGTGTGTGTGTGTGTGTGTGTTGTGTGTGTGTTGTGTGTGTGTGTGTGTGTGTGTGTGTGTGTGTTGTGTGTGTGTTGTGCGTCTGTATGTCTCTGTAGTGTGTGTTACTCTCTGTCTCTGCTCTCTGTCTGTCTGTCTGTCTGTCTGTCTCTGTCTGTCTCTCTCTCTCTCTCTCTCTCTCTCTCTCTCCTCTCTCGCTGATGATACCACTATACACACTAGTCACACAATTTGAAAATATGTATGCCGCTTTACAAAGAATTATAAAACAAATCAGTCATAATGGTCTGAACTCACTCACATGTGTCTCATTCCTCGGAAAAAGGAAATACTTGATGAAATCCACCAGACAAAAGCATCAAACTATTTCTCATAAATCCCTGTCTCTTTGTATGAATAATAAGGTAGTTGAAGAAGTTGATCATCATAAAGTCCTTGGTGTCATTGTAGACAATAATTTGTCAAGGTCTTCTCATGTCACAATGCTCTGCAAACTTCTGTCTCAAAAGATTTCACCAACTTACAAAAGTAAAATATTTTCTTTGACCAACATTGTGGTAAGCTGTTTTTTTTTTTTTTACTTCGTACATTGATTCTCATTTGAATTACTCTTCTGCATTGCGGGATTCGGCCAGTTTAAAACGTATTAAAACCACTCTTCAGTCTTCATAGACGGGCTGTTCAACTCATTCTGCTCAAATCTTCAGCTTATACCCTCCCTCTGATTATAAACGAGTTTAGACGTTTTTGCGTGCCTCTGATATGGAAACTCACACTACAAAAAAGCAATTTTCATGTTTAAGATATTGTCCAATCATGCACCACCAACTCTGAAAAATAAATTCAGAACGAATCTGATTCGCAATGTCAGAAAGGTTAAGACA